>QAOA01008438.1:0-20071 GCA_003255065.1 Cercis canadensis
TCCGTGAGAAATTCTGCAACTTATCTCCCTTGCGCAGCCAGCCCTCTAGCTATTTTTGAAAACTTCTCCATTTTCCCTCTCTTCTCTCCTCTTCTCTGTCTCCACCATTTTCACTGTTCTAGGTAGTGCCATGTGGTGGTTCACCGAGCAAGGCATCCTATCGGTTCAGTTTTGCACCATTTGCTCTTTGGTTCACATTGAGGTAAGTCCCAATTTCATGTGCAATGATTCTTAGTTTATTCATTTTTCTTGTTGAAGTATTGGTTAATTTCTATAGGAGTTTTGGTGTACTATATGTTTTGAACTCTTGTTGGTCATTTTAGATGTTATTAGAGTAGTTTTGAATATGACATAATGTTGAGGGTTGATGCTTGAATTTGAGATGTGAAATTAGATGTGGATTTGTTGAAAGTAGGTTGGGGCTTTTGTTATGTGAATTGTTTAGAATGATTCTGTTATTTTTTTTTGTATTTTTTTTGAATAGTGTGTAGAATTTATTGTAATTTTGGAGAGTTTATGTATGAATTTAGTTAATTAAATTGATTATTTTATTAAAAACACAAAAAATAAGACAATTCTAGCGAAATTTCTCACATATCATGATCGTGAGAATTTCTCATAGAAACAAATCCGTGAGAAAATTACGGATAATTTCTCATGCCTAAACCAAATTTTCTCCTGTAATTTTCTCAAAGTTTCTCACGGACACTTTATTTCGTGAGAATTTTGGTTTGGCTTAGGGATTTTTTTGATGCCCCATAATCCATGACAAAGTCTGTGAAAAACATGTTTCTTATGAATTTTGTTTGTGAGAAATTCTTTGTTTTCTTGTAGTGTGTATAATTATTAGTTAGTTGTCTTCATTTTTTTGATGCCCCATAATCCATGACAAAGTCTGTGAAAAACATGTTTCTCATGAATTTTGTTTGTGAGAAATTCTTTGTTTTCTTGTAGTGTGTATAATTATTAGTTAGTTGTCTTCTTAATTTAAGATACAAACAAAATAATTGTGATTGAAGCAAGGTTTTAATAAATAGATCCTTGGTTCATGGTAGAGATGCATGTACGTTTCACAAAATTCTTGGCATGTAATGATTAAAGATTTCAAATCATTTAAAAGAAACTCATATTCACCGATCTGTCTCCTTGTTTATTTTATTTTTTTGATGTACATTGAAGGTCTACAAATTTTAGACTTGGAAGCAGCCATCCAAATATATATAGTTAAGTTGCACCCTTAAATGAAACAATATTGTATATGCATTTCTCCACTGCAAAGATTATTGAAAACAACAGACTCTATCTTGATCTTGAATGGCAAGCTTGTTGGAACCCCCTCCAAACGCAGCTTGGTTTTGCATGACATATTTGCTGGAATGGCCGAAGTAATCTGCATAATGTCCTTGTGATTCATCAAGGTCCCATAAGTTAATCAAAATGTCTTCATCTCCCATGATGTCAGGCCATGAAGATAGAATTTCTTGATGCACCATCAAAGGCAAGCATTGATCCTCCATAATTGAATATATGGAAGCCATTAGTTGCTTGTTTTCTTGTGCTTCGGTCTGTTTTGTCTCAATTTTGGAATCTTCCCCGCATGAGATGTTTTTCATATCACATCCCTGAGATTGCTGCTCCAATTGTTGCTCTTGTTTTCTTTTTTTTAGCGCCTGGGNTTTTCTCAAGTGACGTCTCTCAACCTGATGCATTATGTATTCTCTAGGTATTGGTGTAGTAACCACCTCTTGAAATTCAAAATTATATAATCTGTTAAGAGGTTATAACTAATAGATTAGTTCTGACTTATTCAAATGTATAGCAAGCTTATCATTATTCTTTTGTAAACCCTAATTATATTGTGTATATATACTACACAAACTCAATGAGAAGAGAACAACTTCTTTCCAAACTCTTATATGTTTATATGGTATCAGAGCTCTTCCAGCCTAACAGCTCCTAAACCAATCCAAAACCCATGGCTTCCAACAGTTCAACCAACACCATGAATGATGCCAACACCACCTCAACTCCCTACGACCCTAAGCACCTTGTCCAAATCAACACCATCACTCAATTACCCATCAAGCTAACCGGCACCAATTATCCTGCCTGGCACAAACAGTTTCGATCCCTTCTAATTGGTCATGACTTGGTTGGCTATGTCACCGGTGCCCAGCCTTGCCCCTCACCTTTTCTTGAAGGTGATGCTGCTGATGAAGGTGTTAGCAACCCAGCATATCACTACTGGGTCCAGCAAGATCAACTGCTCTACCTCGCCATTTTGAGTTCATGTGAAGCTGATGCACACAGCATCATGTCTTCTGTAGAGACCTCCGCTGACGCATGGATAAAGCTTTAGAAGGCTTATGCCAATCGATCTCGCTCTCGTGTCATGTCTCTCAAGGAACGTCTCGCCTCACATACCAAAGGCACCTCCTTTGTCACTGATTACCTAAATACTCTCAAAGGTATTTCCAATGAACTCTCTTTAATTGGTTATCCCCTGGATGACATTGACCTTGTCATATATGCTTTTAGTGGCCTTGGTCCTTCTTTTCGAGAGATATCCACCTCTCTTCGCACCTGTGACACACCCATTACCTTTGATGACTTGTTTGACAAACTTGTCGATCATGAACTCTCTCTTCAAAGAGAGGAACGTCTCTATGGCAGTGCTGCTCCAGTCACAGCCAACTTTGCCAAACGCAACAATGCCTATTCCTACCACAAAACCCGCACACAGTCTTTCTACAACCCCCAACACCGCACACAATCTTCCTCCAATCCCCAAAACCGTCGCCCATCTAACACTACCCATACTCCTCTTATTTGTCAATATTGTGACAAACGTGGGCACAATGCTAAGGAGTGCTACAAGCTTCATGGTTATCCCCCCAAACCAACTGCACCTGTTGCTCATATGGCTCACACTGCTCAATATTCGTCCAACACTCCTTGGCTCATGGACTCCGGTGCCTCTCACCATGTGACCAATGACTTTGCCAATCTCACTCTTCAGTCTGAATATGGAGGTACTGATCAACTCACTGTTGCTGATGGTTCAGGTTTGCCAATCTCTCACACAGGTTCCACTACTTTAAACATCACCTCTACTCCTTTACAACTTTCCAATATTTTATATATCCCTTCCATTAACCAAAATCTTTTATCTGTTTCTCAATTGTGCAAACATAACCAAGTATCTGTTGAATTTTTTCCTTCTCATTTTAAGGTCAAAGCACTAAGCACGGGGGCAACTCTTCTGCAAGGGCTGAATAAAGACAACGTCTACAAGCTTCTATCTCACACTTCCTCACGACCACATGCATATCATGTCACTATCAAACCTACCATGGCTATTTGGCACTCACGGCTTAGCCATCCAGCACCTAGGATTTTATCTTATGTCATTTCTTCTAGTAATTTACCTGTTCCTAGTTTAAAACCCGTCTCTTCTATTTCTTGCCTTTGCAATAAAAGCCATAAATTGCCATTTTCCTTGTCCACAATTACTAGCACTCACCCTCTTGATGTTGTGTATGCCGATGTATGGGGTCCAACACATGTGTCCTCCATTGACAATTTTTGCTTCTATATTACCTTTGTTGATCATTACTCGAAATATATTTGGCTATATCCTTTAAAAACTTACTTAGATTTGAGCACAATTTGCTTTAAACATGGTACTTAACCCAAATATTTGTGTTATCAGGTTTTTGACACTGTTTCTATATTTTGGGTATATTTTTAGTTCTGGATGTCTAAAAATGGTGAATTTTACCTTGTAGGAAAGCTAAGAGGATTATCTACAACTTTCATTCAGACCTCCAAGGCTAATTCAGACATTTAGTGGGTCAAATTTAACCCAGAAATCAGAACCGATATCCTGGAATTGGGTCTGGACCTTTATGAAGAGATTTGGGCATAACTTACTCATCTTAAGTCCAAATTAAGTGATTTCGGTAGCTAATTAATCCTAAGAGGCAGAGGAATCAAAAGCAATTGAAGTTTATACAAGGGACACGGCCTAGACACGGTCGTGTCCATGTGTTGGCAGTCCAGAGAACATCTTAAGAACACGCCCAACCACCATAAGTGAACACGGCCGTGTCTAGGCCGTGTTCGAGCTTCTGAAGGTGAAACCCTAGATTTAGAATTGTATTTATATGCATCTAAGAGGGGAAAGAAGGGAGCTCCGTCTTTTGGACATCAAGATGCACGATTCAGAGCCAGAGGCGGTAGCCCAACCCGAAGGGGTTGAAGAAGAGCAAGATAGAAGATCAACCCTTTGAAAGAATTAATGAGAATGAGTTTTTCTGATTCCATCTTGACTTTATTTCTCTGTTATTTCTATGTTTTTCTGGTTTAAATATGTGTAGCTAAACTCTCTTAGTTAGGAATTGATGTAGCTTGGATTTTGATGAAGCTTTGCTATTAATTAATGTTATTTTGATTCAAATCTATTTGTTGGGGTAGATTTTACCGTTCTTAATGCTTTTGAATGTTTGGCCACCATTTGAATGATTTATTGGCTCATGTTGATGCTAGGGATAGTAAGATATGGGTATGCTCTTGTAATCTCTACTATAAATCAAGTTAATCTAGGAATAGATAACTTAATTTATGTGTTCTTGAATTAATTTCCTAGAGGTTAATCACCTAGACAAGTTAATTGTACCAAGGAATTGGGTAATTAATTGAGATATGTAGGATTGTTTCTCCAAGGGATTGGGTTCAATCAAATTAGGAAAATTGGCCAACAACAAAGGATTTGTAATTAGAATAACTTATTCTTTAGTCATTCAAAGGTTATTTTGTCTATGAAGTAACCAGATTCAAATTCGAGTGAAATCAACCCCTAACTTTCTTTTGTTCATTGTTAATTTATTAGTTTAATTGTTATTAAATTGTTCTTGCTTTATTTTCTAGATTAGTTAATTCATCATTCTTAAACCATCGATATGTCCAAATAGAATCATTATTGGTGAAATTGGTAGTTGCTAGTCTTAATCCTCATGGGAACGATACTCTACTCATCATTATATTACTTGTGTGACCCGATATACTTGCCGGAAAAAGTCTCATCAAGTTTTTGGGTGCCAGCATTATGGTGGCTGGGCGTGTTCTTAAGATGCTCTTTGGACTGCCAACACGGGCATGGACACGATTGTGTCTAGGCCGTGTCGCTTGTATAGACTTCAATTGCTTTTGATTCCTCTGCCTCTTAGGATTAATTAGCCACCGAAATCACTTAATTTGGACTTAAGATGAGTAAGTTATGCCTAAATCTCTTCATAAAGGTCCAGACCCGATTCCAGGATATCGGTTCTGATTTCTGGGTTAAATTTGACCCTCTAAATGTCTGAATTAGCCTTGGAGGTCTTAATGAAAGTTGTAAATAATCCTCTTAGCTTTCCTGCAAGATAAAATTCACTATTTTTAGACATCCAAAACTAAAAATATACCCAAAATACAGAAATAGTGTCAAAAACCTGATAACACAAATATTGGGGTTAAGTACCATGTTTAAAGCAAATTGTGCTCAAATCTAAGTAAGAATCTATTGATAAAACATGGAACTTAACGACATAAAAAGCACATATCACCTGCCCATGTTCTACCTCTAGTGATCAGCATGTCTAGGGTAACATGATACGGCCTTTGACACGGCTAGGACACGGCCCCGTGTTCTGGTCTTGTGAAGCCGTGTTCACCATCTCTTGCAGCTATACATGTGAACCACTTCATTTGGTTTGTGTTGCTGCCCTCCGGAGCCAAGTCTTCTTCCTTGTATGCTTGTCTAATCAACAACCCCATATGCAATTGGAGATGCTTTGCCCTAGACCTAGTCAAGGGTCCAACCAGCTCCTCCTTGGACTCGGCTATGCCTCCTTGATCCTCATCACTTAGACACCTTGATTTTGATCCTACATGCATAGACAACATGCCTTATGACTGTCTTATATATTTCTGATCCTACATGCATTGACAACCTAGAAGATCCTCCGGCGTATTTCTGACTTGTTCTTGCCCTTACTTTGGTATTTTTTGACCTAAACAGCATCATAACAGTTCTGCTCCTCTTTGTTAACGGTTAGTAACATCAAAATGGCCTCTTCAGACAAGGAAACTTCTAGTCACCATTCATTCCTTGCTTTTTCTTCTACTTCGACTATCTGTGCTGAGAAATTAACTGGTTCTAACAACTACATGACTTGGTCAACCTTTATAGAGTTGTGGTTTTTAGGTCAGGGCCATAAGGAACACTTACTAAAACAAATTAAAGACATCCCTGTGAAAGATCAACCTAAGTGGAAGCAGGTTGATGCTTATCTTTGTAATGTTCTTTGGCAGTCTATTGATCGTGCTCTTGTTGGCCAATGTCGACCTTATCGTACTTGCTATGAGGTTTGGCAGAAGGCCAAGAAACTCTACTCAATGATATAAATCATTTGTATATTGCTGTCTCTTAGATGAAAACAATTAAAAAACAAGATTTGGATATGCAAACTTATCTGCGGCAGATCGAGACTCTTTAGCAGGAATTTAATGAGATGATGTCATTCTCCACTAATGTTGCTCAACAAGAGGAACATCGTGGCAAATTCTTCATGATCCTTGCACTTGCTGGCTTGCCCTTTGAATTGGATTCATTCTGTAATCAAAAGATGGTGCCGAATCTCTCTAGTGTCTCTTCTTTAGAATGTGAGTCTTGTCAATTAGAAAAACATGTTCGTAGTTCTTTTCCTCGTCGTGTCAATAAACAAGCTAAGTCTCATTTTTCACTTGTTCATTTTGATGTATGGGGTCCTAGTCGTGTCAACTCCACTTTGGATTTTCAATACTTTGTTACCTTTGTTGATGATTTTTTTCCGATATACTTGGTTATTTTTAATGAAAAATCGTTCAGAACTATTTTCTATTTTTCAAACCTTTTGCTCAGAAATTAAAACTCAATTTGGAATTAGCATTTGTACCTTTTGGAGTGATAATGGTAAAAGAGAGTTGAAAAGCAGTTTGCACGACAAGGAAAGGAGAAAATCAGCACTTGGAAACACATGAAGGCAAAGATGCAAAAACAGTTTTTACCAGCAGACTACCTAATGGATTTGTATGAGCGGTTTCATTCATTGAAGCAGGGTGTTATGTTAGAGGAGGAATACACTTTAGAGTTCAACAATTTGTCCATTCGGGGTGGTTTGAATGAGACAACAGAACAGATGACCTCTCGTTATCTTGTTGGTTTGTGTTGTACTGTTAGGGATGAAATGAGAGTGGTTTGCCCATTCAACCTAGAAGATGCTTGACAATTTGCCTTAATGGCTGAGAAACGTGGTTTGCGTCTTGAAGTGAGAAAATTTGGGTATGGCAGAATGAGGAATATTTCACAAAATTTTAGTAACACCATGCGGGGGTTTAGAAATGATCAAACAGCCCCACGAAGTGGTCGAGTGAACGGTGCAGCAAGCAAAGGCAATGGAGAAAATATTGCTCAGATTGACAAAGGGAAGAACGTGGTGAAATATGGGCAGAGGAATAATACTGAAACAGGTGCTTTAAAACTGGGTAGTGGCTCCCAATTTCGATGTTTCTCTTGTGGTGAAAAGGGGTATGCTTCATATGCTTGCCCAGAACGTAGAATTAATTTTGTAGGAGGAAAAAAAGGGGCAGAAATACCTGAACCTGCTTATGATGATTTTTCTGACGAGGGTGGAGAAGTTGATGTGTATATAGTGCAAAGGGAGTTGTTGGTTATCCGTAGAGTAATGACAGCCACCACTAAAGATGACACAGAAGATTGGAGGTGGCATAGCATATTCAGAACATATGTGTTTTGCAAGGGAAGGGTATGCAATTTAATTATTAATGGAGGTAGTATAAAGAACGTTATTTCAAAAGATGCAGTGGAGTTATTGATGGAGGTAGTAAAAAGCATCCCCATCCTTATAAGATCAGATGACTTAAAAACAGTAACGAAGTTCCTGTCACATCTAGGTGCATAGTCAATTTTACTATGGGTAATAAGTTAGAAGATGAAGCTTTGTGTGATGTTGTGCCTATGGATGTTGGTCATCTTCTTTTAGGCAGACCTTGGCTAGTTGATAATGATGTTGAACACCGTGCCAAACCCAATACCAATTATTTTTATAGGGTAGTAAAATCAGCTGAGTACCCACCAGAAATTCAGCAATTGTTAGGCGAGTTTGCAGAGTTGGCTAGTGACCAATTGCCCTAAGGTTTACCACCAAAGAGAAGCATCCAACATGTTATTGATTTGGCGCCTAGAGTAGCATTGCCAGCTTATAGAACGACACCTATTCATCAGGCAGAAATACAAAGACAAGTGAAGGATTTGCTGACTAAAGGTTTGGTGCGTGAGAGTAAAAATCCATGTGCATGTCCAACCTTGCTTACTCCAAAGAAGGATGGTACCTAGAGGATGTGTGTTGACAACCGTGCTATGAACAAGATCACAATTAAATATAGATTCTTTATCCCTCAATTGGAAGAAATGCTTGATCAATTGGTTGGTGCTAAGGTGTTTTCTAAAATGGATCTAAGAAGCGGCTACCACCAAATCAAAATAAGAAGTGGAGGTGAATGGAAGATAGCTTTTAAGACACCAAATGGCTTGTATGAGTGGTTGGTGATGCCTTTTGGTCTTTGTAATGCATCGAGCACATTCATGAGAGTCATGAGTGAGGTACTAAAGCCTTTTTTGCACCTTTTGGTCTTTGTAATGCACCGAGCACATTCATGAGAGTCATGATTGAGGTACTAAAGCCTTTTTTGCAATCATTTGATGTTGTCTACTTTAACGATATTTTGATTTACAATAGAACCAAGACAGAACATTTAATTCATTTGCACAAGGTTTTGGAGACACTTTATCATGAGAGGCTCCTTATACTTTTTGTGTTGAGGTTGTATTTTTGGGATTTATTGTTTTAGCCTAAGGGTTAAAACCATATGTTGGAAAAGTTTGTGCTATTACAGAATGACCAGTCCCACAAACAATCCAGAAAGTTAGAAGCTTTCATGGCTTAGCCTCATTTTATAGAAGATTTATCAAAAGTTTAAGCTCTATTATGAACCCAATTACTGAATGCTTGAAGAATACTCAATTCACATGGACAAAATCTGCCTAAAGAGCTTTTGAGGAGATTAAAAATTGTATGACTGAAGCACCAATCCTTGTGTTGCTAGATTTTGAAAAATTATTTGTTATAGAATGTGATGCATCTCACTTAGGCATTGGAGCTGTTCTTAGCCAAGATGGGCAACCAGTTGAGTTTAGATGCCAAGTGGCAATATTCCACTTTTGATTTGAAATTTTATGCTTTAGTACGGACTATTCAATAGTGGCAGCACTACCTAGCTTATTGGGAGTTTGTGGTTTACTCTAATCATCAAGCATTTAAGGTCTTTAAATTCTAAAAAGAAGCTCAGTGAGCGTCATGCCAAGTGGAGTTCCTATCTTGATGAGTTTAATTTCTCTTTGAAATATAAAACTAGAGAGTCTAATGTTGTCGCGGATGCTTTAAGTAGACACTCTCTACTCCTTACAATAATGAGCACCCAAGTTACTGGCTATGAAGAGTTGAAGCATCAGCATAGCACTGATCCTGATTTTTGCCAAAATTTGGAAGAATTATAGAAATCCAATATGGCAAAAAAATTGCCTTTTAGGCTACATGATGGATTTTTATTTAAAGGCAATAAATTGTGCATTCCAAGGAGTTCTTTACAAGAACAAATTCATATTGCTGATGCTTCACATATTGCTGAATTGTTCTTTCGAGAAGTAGTTAGGCTACATGGAGTTCCAACATCTATTGTTTCTGATAGAGATGTCAAATTCATGGGACATTTCTAGAGATCTTTATGGAGGAAGCTTGGAACTCAACTAAAATATTTCAACACTTGCCATCCATAAACCGATGGTGAATAAGAGTACTAAGGTGTCTTGTGGGAAATCATGCAAAGACATGTGATTTTGTGATACCACAGGCTAAATTTGCATATAACAAATTCAGTGAACATAACTATTAGAAAACACCTTTTGAAGTAGTATATGGCCTTAAACCACAAAAGACTAGGGTAAGTGATGATGGGGAGGCATTTGTTGATCATGTCCAATAGGTTCATAAGGAGGTCAGAGAGGCCTTAAGATCCAGCAATGATGCTTATCCAACTGCTGCCAACTAGCATCGCTGTATACAAGAGTTTGAAGAGGGTGACATGGCGTTAGTGCATGTAAGGCGAGAGCGATTTCCTAAGGGTACTTACCATAGCAATAAATTGTGCATTCCAAGGAGTTCTTTACAAGAACAAATCATTTGGGAACTTCATGGGAATGGTGACAGATCGTTACTATTGGCAAAAAATGCTTAAGGATGTGGACAGGTGCGTGAAAATATGCTCAATTTGCCACTTTGGCAAGGGAAGCTCACAAAACACTAGTCTGTACACTCCATTGCCTGAGCTAAAAGCACCATGGATCCATTTTAGCATGGCTTTTGTCTTGGGGCTTCTAAAGACAACAAAGGAGTATGATGCCAGTAAATGATTGTAGTGGACCGATTTTCAAAAATGGTACATTTTTTACCCTACTCGAAAGTTGTTGATGCTTCACATATTGCTGAATTGTTCTTTCGAGAAGTGGTTAGGCTACATGGAGTTCCAACATCTATTGTTTCTGATAGAGATGTCAAATTCATGGGACATTTCTAGAGATCTTTATGGAGGAAGCTTGGAACTCAACTAAAATACTCCAGCACTTGCCATCCACAAACTGATGGTCAAACAGAAGTGGTGAATAAGAGTACTGAGGTATCTTGTGGGAAATCATGTGAAGACATGTGATTTTGTGATACCACAGGCTGAATTTGCATATAACAAATTCAGTGAACTTAACTATTAGAAAACACCTTTTGAAGTAGTATATGGCCTTAAACCACAAAATGTGCTTGATTTGGTGCCTTTACCACAAAAGGCTAGGGTGAGTGATGATGGGGAGGCATTTGCTGATCATGTCCAACAGGTTCATAAGGAGGTCAGAGAGGCCTTAAGATCCAGCATCTTAAGATCCAGCAATGATGATTATCCAACTGCTGCCAACTGGTATCGTTGTATACAAGAGTTTGAAGAGGGTGACATGGTGTTAGTGCATTTGAGGCGAGAGCGATTTCCTAAGGGTACTTACCATAAGCTCAAGTCAAGAAAGTTCAGGCCGTGTAAGGTATTGAAGAAAATCAACTCTAATGCCTACTTAATAGAGTTGCTTTCTAATCTCCAAATCAGCCAAATCTTCAATGTGGCAAATTTGTATACTTATGAAGGATTTGAAAAGGGAACAACTCCAATTGCTGAGCAAGTTAACAATTTGCCCACAGTGCAGCAAGAAGTTATTGAAGATGTACTTGATGTGAAGGAGGTGAAGTTTAGGAGGGGAAATCAATATTGGCGATTTTGGTGAAATTGTTAGGTAACCCAGCTACTAAAAGCACTTGGATTGCAGAGGAGGAGATGAAACGAATTGACCTAGAGACTTATGCAGAAGTTTGTAATGTTTTTGCTCCAGATACCAGCCCACTTTCAAGAGGGGGGGATTGATGTAGGAGCATCACGTTTACTGCATTTTCTATTTTATACGTGTGTTTTAATCTTATTTAAGTAGTCATGTGTCTAGCATGTGACCTTTCTAATTTCTGGACTTATATTAGATTTGGGCTTGTGTACTGTTGGGCTAGGTTAATACTAGACTTATAAACTCTAGTATAAATAACTTAAGATCTACTGTAAGCAACAACTTTTCAGAATATAATTTCAATTATCAGAGGTTTCTACATATTAGAACCCTGCTCTATGTTCCTATCTCAATCTCTACCCTCAAATTGTCCTTAATTCTTGCTGTTTGGCCCCAATACTACATCACCTAGAGACTAAACCCTTAATCCTTGGTCTTAAACCCTAAACCCTAGAAAATAAACCTAAACCCTAGTCTCTTGACCTTAGACCCTAAACCATAAATCATAGACCCTTTACAATTAACCTTTAATCTAAAATCTTAAACCTTATAGTCTTATCCCTAGATCCTAAAACTAGACCCTAAACCCTAGACATAAAGCATAAACCCTAAATTGTACACTTTAAACCCTAAACCTAGAACACTTAACCTAAACGCTAGTCCCTTAACCCTAGATGCTAAATCATAGATCCTTAACACTAAACCCTACACCTTTTACCCAAAACCCTAGACACTAAACTCTTGATCCTAATCTCTAAAATCTTAGATCTTGTACCTTAAACTCATAACCCATAACCCTAAATTCTAAACCTTAGACACTAATACCTAAAGCCCCTAGGCCGTGAACCATACACACTAAACCAAAAATCTTAAGCCCTAATCCATATGCCCTAACCCTAGAACCTAAATCCTATATCCTAATCACAAAACCTTAGATCCTAAATCCTAAACTCTTGTACCCTAAACTCATGACCCTTAACCCTAAATCTTAAACTAAACCATATACATTAAACCTTGGGCCCTAAATCCTAGAGCCTTAACCTTAAACCCTAAATAAAAAACTATACACATTAAACAAAAAATTCTAAGCCCTAAACCTTAGACCCTAAATATCAAACCCTAGACCCTAAACCTTAGAGCCTTAAACCTAAACCCTTGAACCTTGGTCCTAAATCCTAAACTCTAAAAAATAAACCGTAAATCCTATACTAAACCTTAAACACTAAACTATAGATGGTTAATCTAAATCTTAAATTCTAAACCCTAAACACATAACTCATAACCTTAAATCCTAAGCCTCAAAAGTGTTACAAAGATGTATATTTTCTAAATTGGGCCAAATAAAATCTAGTGCAGGGCACTATCAAAAAGTTTAGGATTTGGGGTTTCATGCTTAGGGTTAAAAATTTAAGGTTTAATGTCTAGGGATTAGGATTTAGGGTATAAGTTCTACGATTTAAGATTTAAGGTCAAGAGTTTAGAGTTTAGGGTCTAAGGTTTAGAATTTAGGAATTAGATTTAGTGTTTAGGATTACGGCTCTAGGGTTAGATTTTAGGTATTAGGATTAAGAATCCATTATTAATCTTAAGGGTTTAGGGTCTAAGATTTAGCATTAAGGCTCTAGGGATTAGGGTTAAACATTTAGAGTTTAAGTTAACGGTCTAAAATTTAGGTTTTAGTATTAAGGCTTTAGGGTTTAAGATTTAGGGTTATGTCTCAAGGGTTTAGGGATTAGGATCTAAGGTTAAGTATAAGGTTTTAGGGTTAAGGATTTAGGGCTTAGGGCTTAATGTTGAAGGGTCAAAGGTGTAAGGTTTACAGTTAAGGGTCTAGGGCTTCTTGTTTAAGGTTAAGTATAAAGGGTTTAAGGTTTTGTGCTTAGTGTTAGACATATAAGGTTTAGGTTAAAGGTCTAGGATTAAGGTTAAGGATGTAGGATAGTTAAGAGTGTAAGATTTAGAGTTTAGGATTCATTGTTTACAGTTTAGTGTTTAAGGTCTAGGGTTTAGTTTTAAAGCCTATAAGGTCTAGGTTTAAGGGTTTAAGATTACCGGTCAAGAGTTTAAGGTATATGATCTAGGATTAAGCATCTAAGGTTTAGGTTTAGGGTCTAGGCTTTCGAGTTTAAGATCTTGGTTTTAAGTTTGAGAATCAAGAGTTTAGGGTTTAGGGATGCTTGTTTAGGGTCTAGTAGCTAGAGTTTAGGGTTTAGGTTTCATTTTTAGTGTTAAACATTGCATTTAGGGTTGAAGGTATAAGTTTAAAGGCTGAAAGGGTTTAGTGTCTAAGGTGTATGGTTTAGAACCTAGGGTTAAAGATCATGACTTCAGAGGTTAAGGGTTTACGTTAAAGGTCTATGGGTTAGGGCTTATGATCTAAGGTTTAGGATTTAAGGATTAGAGTTAAACATCTAGGATTGAAGATTAGGTTAAAGGTCTAGAGTTTAGGGTTTGGGATTTATTGTCTAAGATTTTGTATTTAGGGTTACGAGTCATGAGTTTAAGGTATAGGACCTAGGGTTCAACATCTAAGGTTTACGATACGAATTAGGTTAAAGGTCTATGATTTAGGGATTTGTATCTAAGATTTAGGGTTTACGAATTAGGGCTTTGGATCTAGAGTATAGAGTTTAGGAATTAGGGCTTTGTATTTAAGGTTTACAGTTTAGTGTTTAGGGTTATATCTATAAGGTTTAAGATTTAGAGTTTAGCATCTAGGGTTAAGGTTAAGGTTCTAGGATTTAAGATTAGGTTAAAAGTCTAAGGTTTAGGGTCTAAAATTTCAGGTTACGAGTCATAAGTTTAAGGTTATAGATTTTGAATTAAGGGTTAAGCATCTAAGTTTGAGATTAAGGGTATAAGATTTAGGTTTTAAGGTTTAGGATTTAGGGTTTAAGGTTTAAAGTTAAGAATCTAGAATTTAGTGTTTAAGATTTCAAAGTTAAATCACTAGGATTTAGGGTTTAAAAAATAAGGCTAAGCAACTAGGGGTTAGGATTAGGTTAAAAGTTAGGATTTAAGGTTTATAATTTAGGGTTTCAGGTCTTGAGTTTAAGCTATAGAATCTAGTGTTTAGGTTAAGAGATTATGATTTAGAGTTTAGGGTCTAAGATTTAGGATTCATGGTTTTGGTCAAGGGCTTAGGATCAACGGTTTAGAATTTAGGATTTAGAGTTTAGGGTTTTGAATTTAATGTTTAGAGTTTAAGGTTTATGTTTTAGGATTTAAAGTTAAGTTTCTAGGATATAAGGTTAGGGTCTATGATCTAGGTTTTAGGGTTTAGTGTCTAGGATTAAGATTTAGGATTACAAGTCAAGAGTTTAAGGTATAAGATCTTGGGTTAAGCATCTAGGGTTTAGGTTTAGGATCTAGGATTTTGGGTTAAGCATCTAGGTTTGAGATTCAGGGTCAAGTGTTTAGGGTGAAAAGTTTCGAGTTAAGGTTTTAAGATTTAAGGACTAAGTTTCAAGGTATAGTGTCTAGAGCTTAGGGTTTAAATTTATAGTTTAGGTTTTAAGATTGTGGCACTAGGGTTTAAGTATTTAGGATTGAGGTTTAAGGGATTAGGATCTAGGTGGTTTAGGGTTAAAGTTCTAGAGTTTGGAGTTATGGGATTAAAGTTAAGCATCTAGAGTTTAGGTTAAGGGTCTAGGGTGTATATTTTAAAGTTAAGGATATGAGGTTTAAGGTTTAGGATTAAAGACATAATAGTTTAGGGTTTAGAGTTTAAAGACTATAATTTGGGGTTTAGTTTCTAAAGTTTAGGATTTACGATTAAGGGTCATGAGCTTAGGGTATTGGATCAAGTGTTTTGTGTTAAGCATCTTTAGATTAAGGGTATATGATTTCGTAGGATATTGGGTTTAAGATTTAGGGTCTAGGATTTAAGGTTTAGTTTCTATGGTTTGGGTCTAGGGTTTATGATGTAAATTTTATGGTTTAGGATTTAGAATTTTTGGTTTAAAGGTTTTGGGTTGGCTTAGGGTTTACATTAACAGTCTAAGGTTTAGGATTAAGAGTCTACGGTCCAAAGATTAGAGTTAAGAGCCTAGGGTTTAGGTCAAAAGTGTAGTGTTTATTGTTTAGGGCATACGATTTAATCTTTAGAATCTAGGATTTAGGGTTTAAAATTAAGGGCTTAGAGTATACATTAATAGTCTAGGATTTAAGGTTTATTGTCTAAGATTTAGCATATATGGTTAAAGGTCATGAGTTTAGAGTATAAGGTCTAGGGTTTTGGATTAAGCATGTAGAATTAAGGTTAAGGGTCTAGAGTTTTGAGTTTAAGATTAAGGGTTGTGCCTAGAATTTAGAATTATGTCTAGGATTTAGGATCTAGTGTTTAGGGATTAGGGTTCAGAGTTTATGCTTTAAGTTTAGGATTTAAGATTTAGTGTATAGGGTTTACAATTTAGAATTTAGGAATCAGGGTTAAGCATCTAGGGTTGAGATTAAGGTGATAATTATAAGCCTATCATGGAGATGAAATTAAAAGCACATGTTTTGAAATACTACAAAATACATTTTTTAATGCAAAAACATACCTGATACTCTTTCTTCTAATGGGCCATTCTGAGCATCATGAAAATTCTCATAGTCACGTAGCCCTAAAATCAAATACTTATAGTTACCAATCAAGATTGAACAATATAAAATTAAAGGAGCAAAAAAGCCAAATTGCAAGTTCTAATTTTTAAATCATATACAAGCATTGAATGAAGAAACTCATGTTGGACAGAATTGCATAACTAATTGAGCAAGCAAACCATATAACATCGATCACAAATTACCAAATAAAAGAAGATTACTCTCTAACCTATACATTTCATCATGAACTAATTTTTTTGTACCAAATTAATATAATTAGAGTATTTGATGATCTATTACTTCAACTAAATGTGTTATAAGTTGTAAACATATATGAGAACATCATAATGGATAGGCAATCCAATACACATCAACAATAGTTTAGAAGAAAGAGGATTCAAGAATCTTCTACATGTGATAGTTCTGGGACAAATCAAGAAGTGTTGGAACACAACACTTGCTATGCACACAAAAAGTATTAACATTTCCATCAAATAAGTCATATAAAATATCAGAATTATGTTAGCCTTAAACTTCTAATGTAGTACAATTTTGGCCAAAATCTTTTTTTTTTTGTTCAAAAGATGGATGATGAGGCTGAAAAATATATCAATCTTCAAATAGCTGATTTTTGCAAACAAAATGTTGTATTAGATAACTTTGAATAACAACAAAAAATTGCTAACATGCTGAAAATTGATGTCATCAATATGAACTTCTATAGCAAATCACATCATATTTTAGGAGACATGTAGTTCGGACCATGTAAACTAAGACTTACTAAAAATAAGTTCAAAACTCTATTAATTATAGCTTTACAACAACACTCTTCAAGCACACAAACCTCCTAAATAGCTTAGTGCCCTTTTTTTGGGAAAGAAAAAGGAGAAAAAAGAGGAGGGGGAGCTTGTTCTTTTACTGTACTAATCTATTTTGGGGAGCCCCCTTCCTCTCTTAGTTGGCATGTAATTTCTCACTCAGACACAAAATGACAGATATAATAACGGTACTAACAAACCAATATGGTTTTTCCATCAATAAGTTCAAAACTCTATTAATTATAGCTTTACAACAACACTCTTCCAGCACACAAACCTCCTAAATAGCTTAGCGCCCTTTTTTTGGGAAAGAAAAAGGAGAAAAAAGAGGAGGGGGAGCTTGTTCTTTTATTTTACTAATCTATTTTGGGGAGCCCCCTTCCTCTCTTAGTTGGCATGTAATTTCTCACTCAGACACAAAAGGACAGATATAATAACGGTACTAACAAACCAATATGGTTTTTCCATCATATTTTCAAAAATTATAAGGCATTTTCGCGTAACAACTTAAGTAACAAATGAAATACTAACCTGCACCCTGTGGCAAGACCACCTTTTCCTTTACCAGACCTCCCTTTTAGAGGACCCAAGGCATTCCTCAGCCACTCCAGTTTGCCTTTTTTTCTCCTTTCTTTGGCACCCTAGCACAAACCACAACCTTGTTTGTAGCTTGTGTCCATCAACAAACATCATCACAACTTACTGTTTGAAGTTAAAAGAGAACCAAACTAATACCAATGCATAGGACAACTGATGCAATTGAATTATGTATATGATGACATCTACAGACACTAGACTCCTAAGAGCATACAATGATTTGAGTAGAACACAAAGTAAAGTTATAATACAATCTTAGAGGCCTAACGCGATTCTTATTTGATTAGCAAATCAGCAATGAACTTCTGCTCCATGACTTTCGTAATTGACGATACATCCAAACCAACATCAACACAAGAGATGCAATAGACTTTCCCATCTGTAGCAGCCAATTTGGCCTTCTCAGTAGTGATTTTTACAGCTTTCCATTTGTTTTCTTCAGCAATCAGCTTTTGTGCCTTTCTCACTTGATCCTACAAGAAACAGGTTACTTACTACAATTTAGGAAGAATTCATACAGGAGTAAATGAGAGAACATCAATAACAAACAAACACCAGAAGTGTACAAACACCGCAAGGATTCCTTTTCTAAGTCCATGTCCTTTTCTTCTTTATCTTTTTATCTAATGAAAAATATTCATAAAGGTAGTAGAACCAGGTACTCCAGAAGTGTACATAAAGCAAGCTTCAAGGCACAACAAAAACCAAGGAAAAGAATAAAAATACTACAAGAGAAGACTATATAAAAGAACCTCTCAAACCCCGAGACAAAAGCACTGATGCACAAAGATGCACAATTATTAAAGCTGAGACCCCTTTGGTACACGTTTATATTCTCTGAAACTCTCCTATCCCTTTCTAACTAAATGCCCCAATTTATACAGCTAGGCACCATTCTCCATGCATTCTATCTTCCTACCTTTTTCATATAATTCCCCTTCCAACATAATACAGATGCTACTGTCAGCATGAACCCACAAACAACAAAACTAAAGAAAAGATAGGATGTCATATCTCTTAAGAAACAGGACAAAAAAAGATCCTAGAACAATCATGTTGCTACCTTAACTATTGCAGAAACATTTTCATCATGGTCAACTTGATTACTTAAAACACCATTATCAATATAAAGGAAACATAAGTGAATTTCCTCATATTAGTAGACAAGGACTGTTCTGCAGCAACATAAACACTCGATGGTTCACATTACTCTTCTCTCGCTCTACAACAATTATTACCATGTTGCCATTTATAATTTTCATCTGAACAAAAAGTTGAAGCCATGATAAAAAATTGTCAATCAAAAAGAAAAATGTGAGTCCTAGTGAGGGAGTGAATGAGAAAAGTATTGGAACATAAACAAATCCAAACTGAAGTTTGAATGCATAAACTAAGCTTGGTTGTTCAATTACAAGCTTCTAAGTTGTGAAAACTTCGAATTCAACTTCACTCAGAANGTTTCACATCACAAAAACAAAATGATCACAAATTTAAACTTTAACTAATATAGTAACATTGGTCGGCAATAAAATTGATATAAACTTCAAAAAGATAAACAAAATTTGCATCTTCAGTTAATAGAAGCTATGAATCCAAAGAGGCATAGAAGAAGAGAACCATACCAGCATTGGCAAAGAGAAGAGTGGGGTCATTGTGGGGCACAAAAAGGCTCGATTTCCAGTTCACATGATTCTTCTCCTCAAAGAATTAGATGTACGTGTCCCTGATGCGCTTCATCGGCCACTCCATTTCCTATGACTTTTCCCCGAGCATGACGGCAGAGGAGGAACAAATTCGAAACAATCAAATTAATTGAACCATTATTCATTTTGAATCCAAATCAAAATTAAAGTTGAAAAAAACAGCATACTAGATAAGTTGGAGTGTGCATAGCAGGTCACTGATACGCGCATTTTACTACCACTATAACCCTCCGCTGAGCTGCAAGTTCATCAAGGAACAAAGAAAGGGAAAACAATTGAAAAATGATAGTCTTGAATAAATATTTACCACAAAGAAAGCATTAACCAATTCTTAACTTGATTAACCACTATGAACAAGATCACAATCAAATATAGATTCCTTATCCCAAAACTGGAAGAAATGTTTGATCAATTGGCTGGTGCTAAGGTGTTTTCTAAAATGGATCTAAGAAGCGACTACCACCAAATCAAAATAAGTGGAGGTGAATAGAAGATAGCTTTTAAGGCACCAAATGGCTTGTATGAGTGGTTGATGATGCCTTTTGGCCTTTCTAATGCACCAAGCACATTCATGAGAGTCATGATTGAGGTACTAACGCCTTTTTTGCAATCATTTGTTGTTGTCTATTTGGACAATATTTTGATTTACAATAGAACCAAGACAGAACATTTAATTCATCTGCACAAGGTTCTAGAGACACTTTATCATGAGAGACTCCTTATACTTTTTGTGTTGAGGTTTTATTTTTGGGATTTATTGTTTTAGCCCAAGGGTTAAAACCATATCCTAGAAAAGTTTGTGCTATTACAGAATGACCAGTCCCACAAACAATCCA
>QAOA01008447.1:0-17749 GCA_003255065.1 Cercis canadensis
TTAATCTCTTCAGAGCACACACAAAGGAGGGCTCCCACGTTTTCCTCTTTCTCTAGGGCTTCAGAGGCCTCTTTTTCTTCCTCTCACCCTCTTTGCCCATCTCCCTAACTTGAGCGTCGGAAGTGGCGTTGGAGCTCTGGCTCCCGCCCCCCTGACCGTCTCTATCTCTTTTGCAGGTTACCTACATCACTTGAACTTAGGCAGCGACAATTTCCTTTTGTACGTGTTTGTCTATTGTCTCCTTAGCTTTATTTATCTTGTCTTCTTCTCTCTTTCACCATGCAGTAGAGCCAACAACTCGTAAATTTAAGCACTATTCATGCACTAATACCCTACAATTGGTATCAAAGCGCAAGTCGATCTCTAAGCACTACTTCAACACAAAAATACTTTATCCTAGCTGAACCTCTATAATTGTCATCATGGCCTGCTTCAGTACAAACCAAATTATTCCCGTATGATTTTTGGAGCATCAAAATCAAAACCTTACTTTAGGCTACAACCACCTCAAAAATTAACATGCAGCTCCAAAAATTAACAATATTTTCTAGTGAGTAACACTTAAAACTTGGATAAAATTCCAAAATTGGTCACATATGTTTCTCAGTGGCTATTGTAAGCAATGACCACTTTCTTGCACCTTAACTCCCCAATATGCTATGCTAGTGATGTGGAGGATATGCCGGTGTCTCCAACAACTTCAAGCATTTAAAGAACGAAAGTAGAAAGATCACCTGCTTTATTAGTTATTTCTGATTCTGTTGAAAATGATACTCAGTCCAAAAGTGTTTATCATTTATAGTGTTATGAGTCTGAGCAAATGCTATGTACGTAGATTATGCAAGAATGAAAAGAAAAGTGAAATTCCTATAGCACTTGGCCCTTTGAAGCAGTTTATCATCTAATAGAAATTTCTACTAAAAATAATTTACAATGCTACTCATGAAATGGTTTCAACTTGAGCAGTAAGTGATTTCTGAGTAACTTTCAGATGAAAAGTTAAATTGAACAATTGTAAATATGGACATGGTTCAATATATTACCCGGTGGAGCTATAGTGAACACTTTTACGTTTGCATGAAAGTGATTACTGAAAGTATATTCATATCCACCTCCATTTGTCAGTAATCTAGCATATGATCACTGCAATAATTTTCCTCAACACATTAACATTCATAAGGTTAATACTTGATTCTATCAATTTTTTTGATTCCATCAGGTTAATATTTAGAAATAGTATATGCCATGTTTTTCAATATGCTTTGAGCGAAGGCACAAGAACTATCAAAATTCTTCCATCAAAACAGAGGAAATGGAACAGAAGCATTTTTCTTTTTGGGTATGATTTTATGTCTCACTAACTCATTAGTCAATACTCATCAAATTAATAGAGTTAAATAAGGACCTAGTCGTAATTACAATATTCTGCAACATAATAATATTAGCATGATAGTATCTGATTTCTCCATGTGAAAGTTAAATAAGGACCTACTTGATTCCCTACCATCAACACTTTCACTCAGTAAGTTAACTATTTATCTGTAATTTAGAATAATGAACCTGCATATATTCACACCTACAAGCAAATATCACCATTCACTTTCAGAAATAAAATTAAACAAGCCTAAAATTTAAACAAAATGGCTTTTGCCAATTTCAGAATCTTTGTGTGGAAAGCTTCTAAAGGCTGAAAATCTGCTTCGCTAATCGCTTCTTGATCAATTTCTCTGGTTTTTCACCGCTAAAGGTTGACACCCTCTATAGTATCTGTTTTCTCTGCTCTTAATGCTCATCTATCCAAAACAAGTAACAAGACCAGGTGTAGTGGACCTGATAGACCACGTGAGTAAATGTAATGAAAGAAAATCAGTTTCAGGGATCATTTGTGTAGAAGAGTAAAGGAATATTTGTACTCTNAAAAAAAAAAAAAAAAAAGCTCCACTTTGATCTGTACATTTTTGTGGGTAATTTTATAAAGGTGTCAGGCTTATAAAGAATCGTCCAGGTGTGCTTCAACATGAAAAATATCTGCCTAAGACAATTGGGGCAACATGTCTAACATAAAATTTTTCTGATATCCTTGCGGTGCATCTGTACATATTTTGAAACAACTCTTTCATTTTGTTTTTAATTATTATATTAATCTAATGTTATTATTGCATTGGTTAGGAGTTTGTAGTTCTGCGTTTGAACTTTTGTTGAGCACAAGTGAGTAGCACAATACATGTAGTAAAGTCTGTTTAATTTGCAGTGCACATTATAAACAAGCAACATAGTTTGAGTATAAGCAACCTTATCACGAGCAATGTGATCATTTTGAAATTATTACAAACACCAATTGAACGTTGCATGCACAAGGTTATTAGAGCACTAACACTCATTACAAACTACAAGCAAAATCACATAACTATCACTAACTAAAGATGAAAAACATGACAACTATACTATTGGCATTAAAAGGAAAACAGTAAAGAAAGGAGAAATTAAGAAATTGGTGTCTTCATCACACAACTTGGTGTCTCTCCCACGGCTGTGGAACTTAAGTTGGCACTAAAAAAAGAAATTGACCTGTGGAAAATAGGACGAGAGAAAAAGATAAAAAATAAATGAACATATTATAATTTTCTTTTCTTTTTTTTTTTTTTGGTTTTCTTGAGCGTATTATAATCCAGGCATAAATTTATTTTGTATGACTAATGATACGATAATATAAAAATTTGTATCTGCATCTAGCGAAAGGATTTAACTTGAATACACTTCTAGATAAATTTGTTATCTAATGAGTAATGACTATTGTAACTTCCTTTTATCAATTAATACGCTTAACATATAACTTCTAGAGGGAGAAAAAGCCTCAAATAATTCAATCTATTATTAAAAATTAAATTTAAAAGTTCCACTTATTGTTACATTTCAAGAGTTAAAGACTGGTGATAATTTGAATGATTAAAAGAGAAATTTCATAACTATATTCGAACTAGAAATTGTGCGCTATGGTAACTAGAAACTGAACATTACTTACAATTAATTTAAAGATAAAGATTGACCTTAAGCAATAGTTTAAGTGGCCATTCACGACCTAAGATTGGAGAGGTTATCACAACCTAAGATCAAATTTTAGTATACCTACCTTTAATGGTTGTTGATGAGGTGTTATTGTGATGATTATTAAAAAATTAAATATTTATTTTTTTTATACAAAAATTATAAATATATGTTATAACATAAATTTTTTGTCTCTAAAAGGTAAAATCAAGAGACAAAGGTTTCAATGGATTTGGTGGCCAAAAAGGTCTCAACCCCTTTCCAAGTTCAAGCCAAGTCTACCTTGTGGAGAAAAGGCACTATGAAGTATTAAACAATAACAAAGGGTCAAGCTATGGGATTATTGATTGGGCAAGGGATCTTCTAGCATGGACTTGAAGCTTCATGACTTGTGTGCCACAGGGAAACAAATGGCACTTTAATTTATTCAATAATAAGAAACAAAACTAAGCTACTATGTCTAGTTTAATGGTAAGGGATTTGAATAGTATGTAGGAGGTAAAAGACTCGAATCTTATTAATGTCATATTAAAAAGAAAAAAAGAAAAAAAAAACATTGACTAAGAACTACTTCAACATCATATTATATTCATATCAATTAGAAACCTCTGTAGTACTTACATTTAAAACAAGACATGTGGCATGATTTTCCACTTTAGCCAAACCCATGGCAAAGGGCAAAAACAACTTTAGACATGTTTGCTGTTTGATGGTGAGAAAAATCTTGCCAATGTTTCAGATTCCCTCCTCGTTTACTAGGCAATTTCCTTATTCGTTTCTCGGCTTTTTTAAATTAATATTATATTTTCTCAAACTGTTTATTAATATTTTGAAATAATTTATAAATATATTAATATTGTCATACCTTGCCTTTTTCGTAATCTCGGTCTAGATACACTCTTTTAAAACGTGTAATTGTCTATTTAGATTCTTTTGGTTCCCACACCCACAACCTTTTCAAAAAAGCCACATAAGGTGAAGTTTGATCCTTGCAACCGAAGTGCATATTTCTTGTTTACATTAAGGCTTAAATACAGTTTTGGTCCCCTTTATTTTACTTGAATGAACGATTTAGTCTCCCCATTTTAAAAAATCACAAAATAGTCCATAATGTTTACTCCTAAGTTGTACTTTTGGTCCAGGACACTAATTCCGTCCAAAAGTTGACTGTGAGACTGACGTAGCATAGACATTAAAAAACATCTAACATATTGATAGTTGTCATGTTTATGCCACATCAAACTCATAGTCAAATTTTGGCCGGCGTTAGTGTCTTAGACCAAAAGTGCAACGTCATGCTAAACAGTAGAGACTATTTTGTAATTTTTTAAAATAAAGAGACCAAATCGTTCATTCAAATAAAATAAGGGAACCAAAACTGTATTTAAACCTTACATTAATGATTTCAAGTTTAAAGAAGTAGTACTCTAAATTCACAAGCCATTGCCCATTGGTGTGACGACCATCATGGCGGTTTCACTATATCGTTTTAGTTACCCTTCACGACTTTGCAGTCACCGACCGAAAAAAAAAAAAAAAAAAAAGAAAAGTGAAGTGAAAATATATTCTTCAATTATTAGAGATAATTTTTTTTTTATATGAAGCGATAATTGTTTTTTTTTATATATACTTGAAGTATCTAGAGAGTGACTCCATCGTCAAAAGGGATTCTCCTCCGGATCATGGCTTAAATCTACGGCTTCATGCTAATAGTTGCCAAGTTTGCTTTATTAGGAGTTAGGCTTTTTCTTTCTTATCTTTGCTCACAAAATAAAAATAAATAAATAAAAATCAATAGTTTTTCCTTATGAAAATTAATATTTTAACATTTAATTTTATTAGTCATCAATTTAATTATTTTTAATACTAATTAACATGCGCTATAGTCATAGCTAGAAAATCTAACGCTATCTATTTATAACCAAAAAAAAAAAAAAAACTTTTTCTTCCCGTGTTACTCTTGGTTCTCTCCACAAGCCTCCCGACATTGTCAAGATAGCTTTATTGGTACATCATATCCTCTATTGCGGTTGTAGTCTCTGTTTTCCTCTCTTGCACACCTCAAAACGAAAAAAGAAATCCCAACGGTTCAATTAAAACTTGGTAACTTAAACAATATAATACTGCAGGGAACTCTTGGCGATTTGAAAGGTTGTAATTGCATTGGTAACAACTTGCCATTAATAGCACACACAAATAAGAGTAAACAGATTTGAACACAAAATTTTTTAAGTCTTCAAATTTTCACGCTCTCGATTTCTTGTAATAAACACGAATTAGTTTACTAAATTATATCATAATATATACTTTATGTCCTACACAATGTACACTATATTTAAACAGGTGAGAAGTGAGTCTTTGTTGCATTTTAATCACCTTGAACGTACTATGCTCAAAGAAATGATCTCACTTGTTTGTTTTCCTTCAACTTTTTTCTGATTTCTCTGCTTTTATTGACCATTAATCCATCCCATTCTTCCTTTGAGTTAAAGGATGAAAATCCTATGCAGGTTGAGAAGGTTAATGTATCTTTGTATTACAAAGCTCTGTGCCCCAGTTGTCAGATGTTCATTGCTTATAATATTGAGAGTCTCTTTACATATAATCTCATACCCTTCGTCAACCTCCATCTAGTGCCCTACGGCAATGCTCATAGAGATCAAAACAATTCCACCGTCACGTGCCAGGTCCTATTTCTAAGCCACCTTGTATCTTCATCTAGGTCTCTACTCACTTTTTGTTTCATAATTTAGTTGAGGAAAAAGATAATTAATACCTAAATATTAAACCTTAAACGTTGCTTTGCCTGGGAATAGCTGCCAAAGTGCCATTCACGGGCTCATGTGGAAAGATCAAAAGTTTTATCCAAATTGGTCAGTCCAATCATAAATATTAATCACTTGGTTGAAATTTCCCACCTGATGTTCCCGATGAATTTCTTTTTTGCCATCCAGCATCACTCTACGTGATTTTGATCATGTTTCCTTGGTAATAATTTTATTTGATTAAAATTTATTTATCTGGTTTCATAATTTGCAGAATGGTCGCCTTGAATGCTTCTATAATACCATAGAAGCATGTGCCCTTGATACCTGGCCATTGGTAAAAACTCGTCTTGCTCTACATATCTATGCATTTCACATTTGACTAAGCAGATTCTATATTTGGTTATCATTCTGTGAAACCACTAATTAGTAATAGCTATGTCATTTTCTTACTTACTATAACTTTAATGCAGTCCTCGAGTTACCTTTCCATCAGTTGCTCGTTGAGACTGGTTTACACCAAAAGCAGGATACAAGAGTCTGGTTATTTTGTTGTAAGGAACTCAATTTGAACGTAGCAACTATTCTGAGATGTTATAAAAGTGGACATGGAAAAGAGGTCATCTACGCATGTTGCATTCGACGTGTTTTTTTAGATTTCGATATATCTGTGCCAGACTCTCATGAAATTTCATTCAAAAATTAACATGCAGCTTCTCCTGCGCAATGGTTACGAAACTGATGGACTTAATCCTCCTAAGGAATATCTACCTTGGATAACTGTGAATGATGCACCAATCCACAAATTTAGTAACATCATATCTCTCCTCTGTGTTTCATTTCTAATTATCTCTCGCTAAAGAACTGTCTATTTCATGGTACAGGACACTAAAAATTTCATAATTCATATCTGCAATGCATACAAAGGTGATCCCAAACCCGAGGTTTGCAACAACATGGCAACCACCTCAACAGACAGGACGAGTTCAACACAGTCAGTGTGCTATGCTCATGATTGGTTCTTGATGGATCTACCATTTTTCGGGGCGTGATATAGAAAAAATCAAGGAACTAAATGTCGTGCCATTTCGTACGAAACACACAAAATTTTTCCGTTTTCCCCATGTACAACACAAAACACTTGACTAGTTCAGAAATTCTGCTGTTTCCATGGAAACAGGCATGTTTCGGTTCATTTCAGAGGAAACAGACAAAAATGCACGAAATTTTCACGAGGGATATGAAACAAACTGAAAAAGAATAAAGAGATAGAGGCCAGAGAGAGGGAGGGAGGGAGGGAGAGAGAGATAGATTGCAGAGGGAGAAGGAGACAAAGATCACAGCGGAAGAGAAAGAAAGAGATCACAGGGAAGAGAGAGAAACAGATCACAGGGGAGGAGAGAGAAACAGGTAGCAGAGGAAAAGAGAGAAAGATGTAGTAGAGAGAGAGAATTACCAGACCTCAACCCATGAAAGCTTGGAATATGAATCTTTAGGTCCTTTAGCACAATTGGGTTTGCAGCTCAAACGACGTCGTCATCCCATTATCAACATTATATACCAGATGCTCTCGGCAAAACTCCACCACTATAAATGGTGAGCAATTCAGACTTGAAATTGCAGGACGGCCATTGTCTCCCACATTTTCCTTAATCAGAGGAGGTGCATTAATCCCATTAGTGTATGTTTCACCACCAAAGACTCCAACTGCTGTTTGCATGCTCCTAAAATGCAATTTCTAGTGATTTCAGTTTACAATGCCTCCCAAGCACAGAAAGACTCCTAAGAAAATGGAAGAGGTTTTCAATGGGTACAAGAAATGAATGGTGAGACTGAGAGAGTAAGACTGAGGCAGCTAAAACGACTGTGTTTTGGGAAAAAAATAGTTATTTAACATTATATTATCTAATTCTATATAATTTTATCATCATTATTATATTAACATTTTTTTTTAAATTAAAAAAATTATTACTTAAAAATATTTGAAACTTAGAATATAATATGTATTATGTAATTTGAGACTTAGAATATCGTATTTATTTTGCATTAAGTTTTATGTATGCTAAATATTGTCAAATTTATAAACCTTGATTATATCAATGTTATTTATTTAAAAATGTAATTATTTAATACTATACTCTTTAATTTTATATATCTCTACCAATAATATTATGTTAAATTTTTTAAAATTAAAAAAAATATTAATATGTTAAATTTTTTAAAATTAAAAAAATATATTACTTAAAATTAATTGAAATGTTTATTAAAAAATCTTTCGTTTCTACGAAATTTCCGAAACGTTTCCGTTTCCTAAGTAACTGAAACGGTACCTCGGCACGACATTTAGTTCCTTGGAGAAAATCCTAACTAGGGTTTTTGATTATCAATTAGGGTTTCCAAACCCATTAGAACTGTTATACTAGACATACTAGTATAATAGAACTAGGATTATTATACTATATTTAATTTATTATTTATCTAGGTTTATTCTTTAGTTATCTTTTATTTTAGTTGGACTCTTTTGTAACCTTATAAATATAGTTACACACATCAATGTAATTACACTTTTTCTCTATATGGTATCAAACCTATAAGCTTAACAGCATTGTTTTTTTTTCTCCCTCATGGCTAGCCAATCCGAGACCTCTTCTGCTAATCCACCACCTGTGGTTGTTTCTTCCTCCATTTCCGCCCCTACCTCCACCCTCATTTCCTTTACTTTCGCCCACCTTCCCGTTAAACTTAGCCACACTAATTACTCCTCTTGGAGATCTCTAGTTGACTCCCTTTTTTTCATGGTCATGACCATGCCATTTTTGGATGGCTCAAAACCACTAGCCGTAGCCACCTCTTCCTCTTCTGCACAATATTCTATAGTGGAGGCGTTTCCTAGTTGGCATATTTTCACTTTGAAGAATCAACAAGCTTCACTTTCTGTATATTTTTCTGAGTAAATTTAAAAAGATATCAGGCTTATAAAGAATCCTACATGAAAAATATGTGACTAAGACAAGGGCAAGAGGTCTTTAACGTAAGAATTTTCTTCAGAGATTTGGAAGTTGTTTCCAATAATCAAATGTCTTTACCCGACTCCTTGGTTATATTTGTAGAGATTTGTCTTTGACAAATTACTAAATGACAATAATTTCATCAAGGCTTTGGTCAAATTTTTTGTGCTAGGAAGTGCAACACGTGTTAACATTTCTATGGTCACACACACAAAAATTTCCATTGGCTCCTCCAGAAAACTATTTTCTTTGTAATCAAAATGTCTGGGATGACCTCCGGTTGCCTTCAATTGCATATTAAATCTAAAAGCAGCTTCTCTCAATTATTTAATATCCATTTTCATGACATAAATGACAAACTCCTGAATTTGATATGAAGATGAACTTTTTAATTGTTCAATAATGCTTACACATCTCCACAATGTTCTGACAGTCCTCTTACATATCATTCCATGATTCTTTTTATGGCTTTTCTATGTCTTTTCAATTTTACAATTTTATGATATCCTTAGGATGTATACATATATTGAAACAACTCTTCCGTTTTGTTTTTAGTTATTATATTAATCTAATGTTATTATTGCATTGGTTAGAAGTTTGTAGTTATGTGTTTAAAATTTTGTAGAGCACAAGTGTGTAGCACAATATATATATAATAAAGCTTGTCTAGTTTGCAGTGTATAATATAAATAAGCGATAACGTAGACAAAGTTTGTGTATAAGCAACCTCATAACGGGCAATGTGATAATTTTAGAATTAGTACAAGCACCAATTGAACGTTGCATGCACACGATTATTAGGGTACAAACACTCATTACAACAGACAAGAAGCAAAATCACATAATTATCACCAACAAAAGATGAAAAACATGACAAGGGTGCTATTGGCATTAAAAGGAAAACAAGAAAGAAAGGAAAAATTAAGAATTGCAACAACTAATTCATTCTTGCATGAATTGTACGAGGCCTCATCCTTGTCCTTCTTGGTCTTCCTTTAGGCTCACCTTCAAAAATCCCCACTAGCCATTGAGGTTTCCCTATTGAGAATACACCGTATCCCAAGAACACTCCAAATACCGTTCCACATCCATATCCCAGTGCCACAGGTTTCCAACCAAAGCCAAATTTCTCTTCCTGGTGGGAGCTCAATGAAGATGGTGATTGTCCTCCAGGATCCTTATTGCATTTTATTGACAATGGAGGTCCACATAACCCCAAGTTTCCCTCATAGGAATCAGTCAAAAATGTATCAAACTGTTTATCTTGAGGTATTTTTCCCACAAGATGGTTTTGTGAAAGATTCAAGACAGATAGAAAGTTCAAATTGGCCAATTCTCTAGGAATCTCACCATTGAGCATGTTTGATGAGAGATCTAATGATTCGAGGTTATTCAAATTTCCTAGAGATTCTGGAATAGGACCAGTGAACTTATTATGAGAAAGGTTGAGCCATTTGAGTTGATGAAGCTCTCCAATAACTTTTGAAATTTCTCCGTGGAACCCGTTCTTTGATAAGTCAATGATTGCCAAACTTGTTATAATTTTCTCCAACAGCATATCAACCCCTTTTATTGTTACCCGCATAGAATCTTCATATGATACAAGTGAAACTCCTACAGTATTTGAAAGAAAATCAATATGCATATACTGCAAACTGCTTTCCCCTTCAAGTGCATTTGTTATGGCTTTGAAGTTTCTTAAATATGCTGCTGGTAGAGGGCCACTCAAGTTATTGTTGGAGACATCAAAAACTCTTAACTTGGGGAAGGGATGCTTGGTCTTGGTATCAGTAATGACTCCATGGAACTTATTAGCTCTTAAAACCAATACTCTTAATTCTGGAAGTGTCTGAAGCCAATAGGGGAAATTGTCCTTTATCTGATTACTGCCAACATCTAACAGCTTCAACTTTGTGCAACGGGCCAAAGTCCTAGGCATTGGCCCCTCTAATTGGTTGCTATCTAAATTTAGGGAAGTGAGTGTACTTTGCTTTGAAAAGCTTCCAGGAAAAATACCATAAAATTGGTTCCGCTGTAGATCAAGAACAGTGAGTGATGACAAGTTTACGAGGCATTGTGGAATGACTCCTGTCAACTTGTTCCGGGACAAGTTGACAATTTTGAGATTGCTAGCATTGCAAATTGAAGAAGAAATATCTCCACTTAACAAGTTGGAACTAAAATCAAGGTGTTTGAGGTTTTTCCATGAGAATTGTCCCATTGATGTCAACAGGTTTTTCGAGAGATTCAAAGTAATCAATGAATCTTTTCCAATCTCATGTAACCATTTAGGCACTACTCCTTGAACTCTGTTACTAGAAAGATCTAGATATTCCAAACTTTCAAGTTGTGTCAAGAATTTGGGAAAACTAGTTATGTTGGTAGAAGATAAACCTATATGTGCCAATCTAGGAAAACTGCAATTGTCACTGTTCTCAAAGTTGAGTGATAGATTAGTTCTCGACAGGAAAAGAAAGTTTAGATTTTTGAGCTTAGAGAAGAGATGGAAATTAACAGGGCCCCTCAAGTTATTTCCACATAAACTCAAGGTATCAAGGTATTCAAGGTCAAAAATTGATTCTGGAATGCTGCCATATAGCTTATTTCGAGACAAATAAAGAGCTTCCAATGAATGAGATGAGATTGCGCCTATATGACCTGTGAACTGATTATTTGTGAGCCATAATACACGCAATGATGGTAAAGACAAACACCAAGAAGGTATTGTTCCATTTAGCAAGTTATGAGCCAATGTTAATTCAGTTAATTGTGAAAAACCTGTTATATTTTTAGGCAAAGGACCTATTAATTTATTATATGAACAATGTAAGAGAGAAAGATGAGTTAAGTGAAACAATGAAGGTGGCAGCTGTCCTTCAAAATTGTTCATTGTAAGGTCTAAAGAAGTTAATTTGCTTAGCTTACCAAAGACATCTGGGATTTGACCACTAAAATTATTCCATGAAATATTCAATTCAGTGAGCTGTTGAAGGTTTGAAAGTGGTGATGGCAACTGACCATTTATATTGTTGTCTCCAAGGTAGAGTTTACGAAGATGAGTAAGATGGAAGAGGGTGCTGTTAGGACGGACTTGACCATGAAGACAACCGCAACTGAGGTTAAGCTCAATCACATGACTAGACATGGTGTCGCAGGTGACACCATCCCATGAACAGCAATCTGTGTCATTTACCCATGATGTTGTCGGGGAAGACGGATGGCAGTATTCAAAAGCTGAAGTACAATTAAAAGTTAAGGAGCTTTTTAATTGAAGCAAGGCAGAACTATGATCAGGATTACACATTGGTGTGAAAGAAGAAGAATAAGATGGAAAATAAAATAGCAAGAACTGAAGACACAGGATTCGAATTACCAGTAATAGCAACCACGCCATAGATAAAGAAAGGAATCTTCTCAGCAAAACCGAAACTTTGAAAGTGTAAATATGGGACACTTGAGAAAAAGCAAAGAACCAATACTTTACGGGATATATAGTCATAGTAGTGATTCTAACATTTATTTATAGCCAATTTCGTTTGGATACTTGCAAGGACAGGTCAACATTCAAAGGTTCCAGAGCCTATCCAAATTTCGACTTTCAAGTCTTCACCACACAACTCGCTATCTGTCCCACTGCTGCGGAAATTAAGTTGGCACTAAAGAAAAAATTGTACCTGTGGAAAGTAGGATACGACTAAAAGATAGAAAGGAAACGAATTTATTATAATTTTCTTTTTTTGAATTTTTATGTGATATATTGTGGGTGGAGTTTAAAATTTATATAAACGGCTTGATTTATATAATAGAGTAAAACCCCTTTTTAGTCCCTGAATTATTCAATGATTGACAAGTAATCTAGCATGGTTTACCAATTGATATTATGTCTTCAATCTTTTTCTTGCTTCCTATCAATGTATTCGTGTCCACATAAGTGGAATATTTTACAGTGATGAAAATGTAATTTGCAGATGAAGAAGCGAATTTTGAGTTGACTCATTGCATAGACATTTAACTATATTGTTATGCATTTGTTAATGTTTAATCAATCCTGTCACAGGCGTCATTACTTTTCCTTTGAAATGTTAATGATTAATAAAAGAGTAAAACCCCTTTTTAGTTCCTGAATTATTCAGTGATTGACAAGTTAGTCCTCCAAAAATGTTCGCTGACAATTTCGTCCTCAAATTATGGTTTCATACGACAAATTAGTCCTCGAATTATATTCGCTGACAATTTAGTCCTCGAATTATATTCGCTGACAATTTAGTCCTCGAATTATGGTTTCATACGACAAATTAGTCCTCGAATTAATCCTCAACTGAGGACTAATTTGTCGTACGGAACCATAATTCGAAGACTAAATTGTCAACAAAAATTTTTCGAGGACTAATTTGTCGTACGGAACCATAATTTGAGGATGAAATTGTCAGCGAACATTTTTAGGGGACTAACTTGTCCATCGTTGAATTTTTCAGGGACCAAAAAGAGGTTTTACTCTTAATAAAATATGGCAGCACACATATACCTTAGTGTATGTCTATTAACTAACTTGTCCATCGTTGAATTTTTCAAGGACCAAAAAGGGGTTTTACTCTATATAATAAACACTTCATAAAAATTATTTTAGTGATGATCTAGAAAATATTAGATAATTTGTGTTTCCAACTTCCAAGTCTTTATACAATCTATGTATGTCTCACAACTATGGAAATTAAGAGACAAAAGTATTATTTTAGTGATGATCTAGAAAATATTAGATAATTTGTGTTTCTAACTTTCAAGTCTTTACAAAATTTGTGCCTATCCCACAGCTGTGGAAATTAAGAGACAAAAGCATTATTTTAGTGATGACCGAGAAAATATTAGATAATTTGAGTTTCTAACTTTTTAGTCTTTACACAACTGTGTCTATCCCACGACTGTGGAAATTAAGAGACAAAAGTATTATTTTAGTGATGATCTAGAAAATATTAGATAATTTATGTTTCTAACTTTCAAGTCTTTACAAAATTTGTGCATGTCCCACAACTATGGAAATTAAGAGACAAAAGTATTATTTTAGTGATGATCGAGAAAATATTAGATAATTTGTGTTTCTAACTTTTTAGTCTTTACACAATCTATGTCTATCTCACGACTGTGGAAATTAAGAGACAAAAGTATTATTTTAGTGATAATCTAGAAAATATTAGATAATTTGTGTTTCTAACTTTCAAGTCTTTACAAAATTTGTGTCTGTCCCACGGCTATGGAAAATAAGAGGCAAAAGTATTATTTTAGTGATGATCTAGAAAGTATTAGATAATTTGTGTTTCCAACTTTTAAGTCTTTACACAATATGTGTTTGTCCCACAGCTGTGAAAATTAAGAGACAAAAGTATTATTTTAGTGATGATCTAGGAAAATATTAGATAATTTGTGTTTCTAACTTTCAAGTCTTTACAAAATCTATGCCCATCTCATGGCTATGAAAATTAAGAGACAAAAATATTATTTTAGTGATGATCTAGAAAATATTAGATAATTTGTGTTTCCAACTTTTAAGTCTTTACACAATGTGTCTGTCCCACAGCTATGGAAATTAAGAGACAAAAATATTATTTTAGTGATGATCTAGCTAAAAAATATTAAATAATTTGTGTTTCCAACTTTCAAGTCTTTACACAATTTGTGCCTGTGCCTTAGAAATTAAGAGACAAAAGTTATGGCTTTCGTGGCAAGAAAAGGTCTCAACTAAACCCGTTTCCGAGCTCAAGTCTACCTAATAAAAGCAGGTTGTGGTAATTTTGCAGAAGAAAATTTGACTACAATAACAAATGGCACTCCTATTCAATAATAAGAAACAAACGGCAATGACTACAAACTGCAGTACTTCAATTTCAACATCATGTCAATTTAAAACAAGACATGTGGCATAATTTTTCATTGTGGCCAAACCCATGGCAAACGGCAAACAACCCTGCACACCTGCCCATCCCCCACCTACATAGTTGCACTAGGACATTATTCTTTTTATAAAATTTTATCCAACTATAATTTAGATATATTTATTTTACATATTTAAAAATAAAATTGTAATACAATACGATAGTAAAGAAAAAAAAATTCATACTTATACACGTATCTTTTAGTGAAAAAGCAAGAAGAAATTTTACCCAAAAATAAAATAATTACATATAATTTATATAATTACATATCTAAACGCATAAATATTTTTTATAACATATATGTAAAAAAAATTTACCAAATATTTTTTTTTTCTAAATGAACCAAATATTGATTAAAAACTAAAAAAAGATTCACATAAATAAATAATCTATTTAGCTAACATATAATAACAAATACAAAAGTATTTCTAAAAAATTATTACTCAATTTTTTTAAATATTTTCTACATTAAACATATTTTATGGTAATATACCATATAATATCAGCTATTTATGCGAATAATGGTATTTTGAAAATATATTTCACAATTATAAATGTTTAAACATTTTTTTTATTTTAGCTTAATATATATATATATATATATATATATATATATTACTAAAAATTTGTAATATATTTATTTATATTATTTTGATAAATAAATTTAACAAATATAATGTGAATACATAAATTTTCATCTTAGATGAGAAAAAAATATTATCCAAACATGCCTAAACATATACATGGGACTGCTTGAAATGGGGCCATGGGAGGGAAGGAATTTTAAAATTATCGGATAATTTCTTGGGTGTATTTTGAGCGGCACTGTCGAGTAATTGAAAGAGAATAATGACTCTAGATAGGTCCTATTTATTTTTTGAAAAAAAAAATCATCAACAATAATAATAAAAAAAAAAAGACTTTTACATTGGTTAGGAGTTTGTAGTTCTGTGTTTGAATTTTTGTAGAGCAAAATGTGTAGCATAATATATGTAATAAAGTCTCTCTAGTTTGTGGTGCACATTATAAATAAGCGACATGACTTGGGCATAAACAACTTTATCACGGACAATGTGATCATTTTAAAATTATTACGAGCACGTTGCATGCATAAGGTTATTAATTAGAGTACTAACACTCATTACAACATACAAGAAGCAAACTCACACAACTATCACCCACAAAAGATGAAAAACATGACAACTATACTATTGATTAGGCAAAAATTATAAATATAATATGTAACATAAATATCTACCTCTAAACGGAAAAATCAAGAGAGAAAGGTTTCAATGGATTTCGTAGCCAAAAAGGTTTCTACCCCTTTCGGAGCTCAAGTCAAGTCTACCTTGTGGAGAAAAGGCACTATGAAGTATGAAACAATAACAAAGGGTTAAACTATGGGATTATTGATTGGGCAAGGAATCTCCTCCCATGGACTTGAAGCATCATGACTTGTACCACAGGGAAACAAATGGCACTTTAATTTATTCAATAATAAGAAACAAACGTATTGACTAAGCCACTAGATATAGTATTGTGGTGAGGGGTTTGAGTAGTATGCAGGAGGTCAGGAATTTCAATATTCTTAACGCCACGTAAAAGAAAAACAAAAACGGCATTGACTAAGCACCACTTCAACATCATATCATATTCATATCTATTAGAAACCACTGTAGTACTTACATTTAAAGTAAGACATGTGGCATGATTTTCCACTTTAGCCAAACCCATGGCAAACGGCAAAAACAACCCAGTTAGAAACTTCCACTTTAGACATGTTTGCTGTTTGATAGTAAGAAAAATTAATCTTGCCAATGTTTCAGATTCCCTCCTAGTTTACTAGGCAATTTTATGCTGTTTATTTTACTGTAATTTTTACCTTTTTAACGGGAGTCATCTGCTTTAGTTTTCTGGCATGCTAAAGTTCTCTTGGTTCAGACATTTTATGTTTGGGTTGTTGAAATATATAGATGGACTAAAGGAAGGAACACGTTTCGTCCTTTATCGTTTTTAATATTTATAGTCTATGTTTTTATGCTTCATACCTTCTTTTTTTTTTTTTTTCTATATCTTAGACGGCTAAAATGTGCTTTACATTATTTGTTGGCTAGTTGCTTGTCTTCCCTGTGATTTTGCACTTCCTACTAGCTGTAATTCTTCTTAGATGGGCTTCCTTTATGTACCATACATAGACATGTATATTCATTATGTCGCTCGCAACTTTCAAAAGAAAAATGAAGCTATCAAGATAAATGTCGCAACGTCCCTTTTCGTGAGCGCGAAGCAGAGCAGTGAAACCCCCACCACGAGAAAAATAAAAAAAAAAGGTATAAGAATGCATAATATGATGCAAAAGAATGGAGTCGCCACCAATCGTTTTATTCCATTTTTAGATAAATGAAATGGTGCGATTGGACACCTAAAAGATTTGGTCTACGTTCAGAGTTTGGATTCGGGGGGTTGATTACGTATAAGGAAGGTATTAGCACCCTACGACGTCCGTTCTTAGAACGGTTACTTACTTAATCTTTTATTACCTCTTAAAGTGAATTAAATTGGTCCTAACAATGTGTTTAAAATAGAGTAGTACTTGGTTAGGTTCTGCTAGTCCTTCTAGCGAAACCTAAAATATACCTCAAGACTATTAGGTAGAGTTCGTGATTGTCATTACAATCCTCTAGTGATTGTCATTACAATCCTCCCCCAATCTATTCTATCATAAGCAAGTTTAACATTTTTTATTATCCGAGTAATAACTACAAAACACAATTCCTTATGCATGTTAGAAAGATGAATTTAAGATTTGTGGAAAAAAGATTTTTATCGGAGATATTTCTTTGGTCCACCAGTACATCTGGGAAGGCTAAAGGGACACTCCTCACCTCCGGAATGTCAAAGAGTCGCTGTCATTACAACTATCTTCGATTATTCCATCGTCGGTACTTTAATCCACTTTTTTTAAGGTAAATAAAAATATAATATTATGCGTAAAAGATTTTTT
>QAOA01008458.1:0-49597 GCA_003255065.1 Cercis canadensis
AATTACTAATATTAGTCAAATCTATAAAATAGATATTTCCACTCTTAAAATATTTTGGAGACATCTATACTTGTTGATTCTTGCTTACAAACTCCTACACGTTTCGCCACATGTCTTTTATTGGTCAATGGGTATATCTCCTAGTATCTGTGCCTTGAAACCTTTCTTGGTTTATTTTTTCGTTCTAATAATTGTGCAAAACAATGCCAGCTAAGAGTACTATCTTTTGTGCTGATATTTCATTTTTTTGACTATGCTGAACACTATTATTAGGTGTGATTTCATGAATTTGCAAAGAATAATGTTTGATTACAGTGTGATGCCAAACATCCAAAGAGAGAACTGCTGCCTCGAGAATGGGACTGCTCCAAGTGACTCCATCTTTGCTAGGTACTGGCGTTACAGCTGCAGCAATAATTTGTCTTTTTTGTTTGCTGATTATTGTGATTTCAACCATTGTGCCATTAGATATAGATATGCACTAAGTGACTCCATCTTTGCTAGGTGCTGGCGTTACAGCTGCAGCAATGAAAAGGGTATTACATACAGATTCAGATGGCAAGAAGACAGATTATACCCACACGAAATATATGGATAGAATAAGAGCAGATCAAAAGTAATACTTTTATTTTGAATGTGTCCATGTATGAGTATCCACAGCAAAAACATATACTAAGGCTAGCATATCATCTCTTGTAAGTAGCACTACAAAGCAACCAATTAAATATTTAAAATTCGTAGCACTACAAAATCATATACTAATGCTAGCATATGCTTGGGAAAAGGAAGATAATACTACTGGAAACAAAAAGGAAATTCATTAAGTGCACGCTTTAAAAAAATTAAAAAGATTATAGAAAAATGGAAATAATCATCCAAACACAAGTAGTGAGTATATAAATGTTATGAACAATGCAGCTTCTTATCAGTATACATAAACCCCATTGTCAGTAAACCTAGCGGACAATGACGTAATGCATAAGCAATCAAGTTAGATTTTCCACTGACCAAAATAAGCAGCTTATTTATCAACAAAGAAGGGTATAAAACATAAGTGGCTATTTAATTGAGCATGCAGAGATACAGGAAAAAAAAATTGAACAAATCCTATAATAGTTATATAATAGTAGAATCATAAAATATTGATAAAATTTCAAGAATCTAGATCACTAATATTTAAAACAGAGATAATCAATCAAAAACCCTATAATAGTTATATAATAATAATTAAATTACACCTATGCTATGACTATAATGGAGGATTACTATGTAAACATATATCTCCTTTAGTTGCATGCCAAATTTTCACATTTCATGCGTGTGATTTTACCTTGTTCCCATATGTCTGCATCTTATTTTAATTGTTTAGAATGATTTTATCAAGATTTATAAACAAAATGAACTTTGTAATAAAACACCTTCAAACATGTTTTGACCCATTTATTATTTATTACCACTAAACAAATTCATAATTTACCAATAATGTTAATCGATTTTAAATATGGTATATGTTAATATCTTGAAATTCCCAATTGTAATTTGTATATAATTAGGAAATCCCTTAATTCATGGTTGGATCATAGAAATTTTCTTGATTTTAATTACAAAACACCTTTAATCATGCTTTGACTCATTTATGCTTTATTTGAATTAAACAATTATATAATTTAATGTTAATGTAAATCGATTTTAAATAGGGTATATATTCTAATCTTGAAATTCCGATCTTTAATGTGTCTGTCATTATATAAACCCTTTTTTCATGGTTGGATTAATGATAATATTTTTTAATTTAAAATTTCATATGTTTCCCTTATTAATGCAATATGTTTTTAAATCTATTAGATTTTTTATAATAATTGAGATATGGTAATTTTGAATCTTAGTATAATTAAAATGATAATTTCCAGTATGAATTGATATAATAAAGTGGTAGTTTTCTGAGAGTTGGTGTCTTATATTGGTCAATGGGTATATCTTCTAGTATCTGTGCCTTGCAACCCTTCTTGGTTTGTTTTTTTGTTATTATAGTCCAGCAAAACATTGCCAGTTGAGAGTACTATGTTTTGTGCTACTGTTAATAAAAGGAATGAAATAAAGACTTGATTTGATTTTATATCACATAATAAAGTAGGTGTCTAAATTGGCAACTGTCCTACTGGTAGAGAAGGAGGAAGGGCTGGCGACTTCTTTTTGAAGCTAAAATGATATTAAGTATCATCAAGCACTAAACAATTTTCTTACATTATAGAGTGAGGTGTGTGATGGTCAAATATCATGGTTTAAGGTCTTCATGCAAATAGTATGTTCCTACCATAAAGCTTAGACTTGTCTATGTCAAAAGAGTAAACAATTTTATAGGTCCGTATTATTTAAGTAGAATTCAACCTCCATAAAAGGTCAAAACTATGACAAAATAATAAACAACACATAAAGTATTTAAATTAGTCAAATTTATGGAGAAATAACATGTTCGTAACACATTTAAAATAACATGACTTATAATGTAACCCAAAATTTAGTTCAAAAACAATGACTCCAAATATAAATATCAAAAAAGACTTGAATAAAATAAACTATTACTTAAGACATAAGTGATGAATGTTTGTCAGGCATTCTCCTTCTTTATCTTCTTAATTTTGATGTTGGTTGATTCTTTTGATACTAAGATATCTTCCTCCACTGCATTGGAAGAGGCATCAATAATCCTCTTTTGAGGAGTGAGAAAGTCCACTTCTTCAGACCCAGTTGAAGCCTCCCCTTCAATAATCTTCTCAGAATCCACGCTAGGACCATCACACGAACAGAGATCAATCGTCGGGTCAGGAACATTTTCCTAAATGAAGGGAATTTTGTTATTTAATTAATAAATGATAATTTCATTTATATGGATAGTACCAATAATTTTCTCAAATGATACCTGTTCAACAGCTAAATCGCCATCAAATTTCTTGATTATATTGGGGTCAACACACGTCTTGCGAACTGTGTAGGTGTTGAACTGTCGAGTAATGTTTTCTCTTCTTAGATTGATCTTAAAAAGCATAGTCTTACCCACTAAAGTTATCAACTCACGGGGGTATGCCTTAGCCTCCTCCATATTGTCTTCCCTCTGCATATTAGAATTTCAGAGAAATATTTCTAGCTTATCTAACTTGACTTGATATTTTATTTGAACAATTAAGATACCAAAAGTAGCAATGTACCTTAATCAAACGTTCTCGCAGATCAAAGACACCTATTTGTAGTTGTTGCTCGACATCACGATCCCATAGGACACAACTCGCAGTACCATAGTCATCCATTATACGAACCTGTACCCTATAACTATTGGTTACGAAAAAAAACAACTAAAAGTTAGTACTTAGCACTATAGCGGTTAGGCTACTATACCATTGCCCATACATATTGTAAAATGATTTTATTATTATATCATCTGGGAACTACATTCTTTATATGACCAGGGTGTATCCTGCAGTAATATCTTCCATCATCATCGATCTTGACACCGACATTGTGTTCACGGCACTTTAACAGGTACCAATTATCCCAGTTACTTTCAATATCAATGATCGTACCCTTAATGATGTAAGTACCCTCCTAATAATGAAATCGTGNGGTTCACACAGATAATGAAATCTAGCATTTTCCCCAATCTAATCAAGAGAGACATGGTAACAAAAACATGCATCCTTTTTATCTTTGAAAATTTCTTCAACTATGGTCAGATTCAATAATGTGCTCGGATATAATTTGAACACGACATGATGAACACGAATATGGTGAAATAATAGAAACTTGCAACCAAATAATAGAAAACATTATAAAGTTGTTAAATATAGAAATTTAATGGGGATGATAAAATAATTCAAAAATAAGTGTATCTTAAAAAATAAAAATTATAAAGTTGTTAAACTCACTTTTCCCAAATTTTCTAATCTTGCAACATCGGATCACCATTACAATAGGACCACCTTCGTGCTTCTCAACAAATGACATCATCTCATCCGCAAAGTTCCCATAAAGAGTGACATTAGTGATCTGCTTACTTTAAAATAAAAGTATATCATCTTAGAATATGTCTTATATCTTAAACAAACAGAAATCACAAAAAGTAAAGACATAATTTTAATGTAGCTTACTTCAAGTCCTCGAGGCTTAGCAGCATGAATCTAACTGGCTTTCCAAATTTCATCCTTTCCTCTATTCCACCAATTGAACTGATCATTCCAATAATATCGAACCAATAACGATATTCACTCTCGTCATTCCGGTGGGCTTCAATTTCCTCAAATCCCATGAAATTAAAACCAAACAATGGAATCTCCGATCCTAGAGTTTCTTTCACTCTAGTTTCAAACTTGAACAGAAGTCTAAAATCATGAGCACTAACTCTATAGTCGCTTGTGTTATTCTCCACGTTGAATCCATCCATGAAGTAGACCTTCCCTTCCGCTATGATTTTGCTAAACTTGTATACGTATGTGTCCTTCACATAGCCTCCGATTTTTCCCCCCTTAAAAAATGAAAGGACGTGAGATTTAACATTGGTGGCTATCAATATATAATATACAAAGGGAAATTTATACATACATCCTCGTCGACTAATATCATCTCTAGTTCCTTGTCCAAACCTCTCCTGTTAAAGGACGGTACACCCCATAAGCGAACAACTCTCACTTTAATTTTCCATGACCGAATCTCCTTGTTTATTTCAGAGACTTTGATTAACTTCGAAGCCATCCCTCAAGTTTCACACAATCAAGCTTCCCCTTTCTGTTTAAGGAAAAACACATATAACATAGATGAAGTATACTAAAACTATAACAAAATAATGGTGAAATACATACCTTAATTCATATCAAAGTTAATCTTTCAAAGAATTGGTCATCTGTTTGCTTTTCAACAATAAGAAAAGTTTAAAAAGTTTTGTCTTATCATTATATAGGTAATGGGCTAAGGATTTTGTATCCTTGTATGGATAATACATAATTTCACACATAGAATTCCTAGTCGTTGGCTTAGTTATTCTTCGGTTTTAGTTATTTTTTAAAATCCTCAACTTTTTCCTATTGAATAAGTGTTTGCCAAATAAATTAGTAACCCTACTTATTTTGCCATGAAAACCGTCCCCTTCAATTTCCTATAAAGAGATATATTTAGTATTAATTTTAGTTGCTCATAAGAAAGTTTACTCCCAAATTATATTCAACTCATATCAAAATATAATTTAAGTTATTCATGGATATAAAAATAGTCAATTATCTGCATTAATTTTACCATCTTACTGAAGTAATGTTCAAATGTATGAAACAGATATTGCACATGATAGACCATATTACTCATATGGGACTTCTAACAGGGTGGTGTGCGCTTATCAAAAAGCTATGAGTACTTCCATAAATAATAATGATTTTTGTACAAAAAATATGAAGATAATGAAAGGAGAAAAGACAATAGCCAGAATAAAGCTGTTCATGTTAACAGCCAGCTAATTATGATGTGGACCAATCCTTATTAGCATTTCTTTTATTCATGTAGTTGTGTAAAACAGGATTTATATTTTATAAACAGTGTAACACATGACTCTTAAATTGACTTGTGACAAAATGGAGTAAGTTTATCCAAAGGTTAATAAAGCTACAACATTATTTAATGATAACAATGTCATTATCAATACTATAAAAATTACAAATGAAAAATGCAAGGGACATGATAGAGGTCCTTATATGAACAGCTAATTAGTTATAAAATAAGAGGAACAACCATCAGAGGACCAATTTCCATAAGAATAGCAGTGACTATGGCATGATTGCATCAACTTAAATATAGGCTAATTGTACCAAAATAAGAAGCATAGGTGACTTTGCTAACTATCCTACTAAACCAAAGTAATGGATGAATACCATCTCAAAAAATATAAAAACTACTCTAAAATCATTAGAAGAACAAACCTGTTATAGTTCACCAAGTCTTGAAACTCTGCCTCCAACCGTGTTGTTTCTTTGCCTCCTACCCAGAAAATATTTTTCAGCAGTAATAGGTGTGATGCCTCTCCTTTATATAAGGATTATTTAGGACAAGAAAAACAACCAAGTCGTTAAGAGTTTATGTTTGTTTGCCGGCAATGTAATAACAGTGCCAATCCAATGATAGTGTTAACATTGACATCCATTAATTTCTTGGTCTTCATTTTTTATTATGGAGAAAATAAAGAGATGGTTAGCAGGGAGGGAGAAATATGGGAGCCATTTTGTTTGACAGTTTCCGAAGGTTCTATATACATACCAAATATGGAGACTTTTATGATATACAAAATTGAATTGACTATAGCACTTATGAGCAACTAAGATCAAAATCTTCAAGTGTGCCCATGTCAAAATTCCATTGATTCAGCACATAGAATATGATAAGAAGATTTCTTTAAACTTGAAGAAATATATGATATACAGAAACATAAAGAAGATGAGTGAGATTGACCAAAAAAAAAAAAAAAATATACTGAGCAATCCAATCAAAGTTGTCAATAAGATGAAATTTTTTGCAGAACAACAAAGAGTTAACATTGGAGAGCAACCAAAATAAATAAATAAGGATTCGAAGAGTTAACATAAAAATAACAAAGGTTTAACATAAAAAAATACTGGCCACATAAAGATTCGTAGATCAACAAAGAGTTAACATAGAAAAATTGGAAGAACAAACCTTGGAGTCTTCTAGTTCAGAAGTAATGCGTGCAGAGCAGCTTTTTGCAGGTGAATGGTGATACAACACACAAAAGTTGCAGTATATATAGGGGAGTGGAGGTTGGAAAGTGTAACCCTATTTTTTTAATCCTTAATTTAGGAAATATATTAGGAAAACAATAATAAGGAATTCAGTGAATTTAAATATTTAAAGACATCAATTCCGGTTCTTGGCAATCAAGCAATCCATTACTTATTATAATTTATTGTTTAACGTTTTTTTGTTTTAAATTAATAAGGCGCAAAATAATTTCCAATGTAAATTACTAATTGATTCTTGATGATTCCTTCAATTACATTGCAGAAGTTCGGTTATTGTCAATCAAGCAATCAATTATAGCATTAGTTTATTATTTGTCTTTTTTGTTTGCTGATTATTGTGATTTCAACCATTGTGCAATTAAATAAAAGGATACCCAGCAAGTGAACAATCTCCGAAATCAGTTTGATAAAGGAACATTTAGAATTGCACAAATCAATTATAATAATTTAAGTTCAATCTTTGACGAAATATATACTTATATGTAATTACAAATATAATTAAAATAAATTGATAGTATAAGTAACAAAAAATTAGTTTTTTTGAAGCATTCCCTACTTATTTGATTATTATTGTCTTTTCAAAGCAACCTCCCAATTCAAATAGACAATTGTCATCTCCTAACACACATTCATACATGCATGGGTAATACGTCGCATTCTTGCTTTATACTACCTTTTTTCTTTTCTTGTGTGTATCATTGCAATAGGAAATTGTTATTTTCTTTTTTAATCAAAATATTGTAGACATGTTTCAAATTCCAATATTTCTGACCCTACGAAGAGAATGGTGTGGAGTGGTCATTTGTCTCTTTGAATCATGCCAAGGTAATTTCCTAAAAAGAATTAGGAAGACAAATAACGAATCTAGAGAAAGAAATATATAGAGACCAATTTATGTAGCCAAAATAATTATTATTGACATTTATGTAGCTTAATCATACAATATATGAATTCAAATTTATTCAACTAAAACTGATCTGAATTTAGCAAAAAATAAAAAATAAAAAATCAAGGTCTTTTTGAAAAGGCAAAAGAAAAATCGATGGGTTTGAAATGGTAATATTAATTGTTTAAGAATGACACTGAATTTAAGAATAGTATTTTCCTCATTATAATTTTTTTTTTCTTCCATTATAAGACATTGAAGAAAATAATACCTAAGACCTCATCTTACTAAACTACCAAACCTTATACTACCACTTCTCCTCTTTTTCTATTACCACATATAAAAGTTATCCAAATAAAAGATTATGGGAAGAAGTCAATACTTGGCTTCATCATTTATCCTTCCCCTCAGGTGTTTGCTTAAAATCTTTTAAAAATAGGTGTAGAAGTAAAATACTTTAAAACTGCTAAAGTAGCTTCCATTTTGTGGTTTACTGGAAAGAGAGAAGACAGGGGGGTATTTTTGGTTTTCAAAATTCTGCTTTTATGTTTCAAAATTCTGCTTCCATTTAGAACAAAGAACACCGCCCCCTCTCCCCCTCCCCTCACTCTCTTTCTTTCAACAAATACACAGACATAGAAAAAAGAAAATCCTAGGGGGTACAGCCAGCCCCCACTTGGCCTAAGCATGTTGTGTTTATATATCTTGATACGCAAAGAGGATTAATAAACACTTTTTAAAGAGTAATAATATAGATGATTTTTTGTAAAAAAAAAATAGACCAACTATATTTAGTTACATCAACTAAAACATAATTATCAAACGATAAAATCTATTCCTAGTAACAGTTAAACATATATGACATTTTAATAATATTTTTATGGTACCTAGAGAATATCAAATATCATTTGTCTTAGAATTTTCTTAGCCTTTCCCTTCAAATTTTTTGAGCTTCCTGTGAACTTTTGCATTAGGATTTGATACACAGTTTTCCTTCCTTGCAGGTTATCGCCACTTCAAATAAACACAGATTTGATGCATGGACATAATTTATTATATAATATTAGTTTGCATGCCTTGTGCATGGTTGTTGCTATGCGATGGTCACTTAATGGTTGATCTTTGGGAAGCTGACTTTGAAGCTTCGATTATTGAGTTTAAAGTTCCATCTAATTGGTACCCTTTGACACTTCTTATGGTTTTATGAATATGTGGAGTTGACACTTTGTCTGTTCTAGTATATAATTGATAGTTATTAACTATTGAAGAATATTTGATCACAAGATTAGTAGTGTCTTTTTTATGCGTCGTGATATCCCTTGCTTTCCTTCAAGAAGGGATTGACTCTATAAATGACACTTCCTTGTGCCTAATGTTGAGGCATAATGGGGAAATAAGAAATGCAAATTAAGGGACTAATTGAGCAAACAAATAGTTGCTTAAAATTCAAGTAATCTACTTCAAAAGTAACCACCGCCATACATGGAATTGGAAAACAATAGGGAAGAGACTGAAAATGGGGAAATTATTGAAAGGATATCTATTAGTATGACTGTTAAGAAATAATTTATTATAGTGGAACAGATATTTGCCATTTTTTCTTGGGAGTGAATAAATTCTTTGTGAGCTTTTTTTTTTCTTTTAAAGTTAGTATTAGCTGGAGTAAGTCATGTAGTGGACCATGGCATTCTTATAATGGCACAATTAATAGATAGCACCAAATTGTCTTCAAATCATGGATGCCACAATAAAATATCTCCTATTATTTTGAGTTGTAGTAAAAAAACAAATGATAGTGTCAAGGGCAATCTATACCTATAATTCAGTTATAATTTACAACAATCATGCAAACATAATATATTTGCATTAATTATACTGGGCAAGATAAAAGTCGTTGACTTCAACATTTATGAAATCATAAAATTGTGATTCTCTAATGGGTATTTTAAAAAAATTGTTAGACCATATCAATTCAAATATGACTAATAAGTTCAGCCAATATCGTTTAGGATACTTTTTCACTGATTGCTTACATGTAATTTGATTATATGCTACCATCAGTATTAAATAGTAATATATTTAGACAACCAATTGCATAATTCGGGTAGTTAACCATCAGTATTAAATAATAATTTGAAGGTTCTTTTATTGTTAACAATAAATGGTTGAAATATTGATTAAACCTTGATACTTATTTATGATTTATATTTTGATTCATACAGGATCAACATTATAGTTGCCTTTGTCATCCTTTTCATAGTTTCGGTCATAGGTACACATTTTAAATGCTTGTGAACTACTTGTAAACTATTGATAAATACAGCTTTCAATTAAAAAAATAGGTAAAAAAAATATTATTTGAAAAAATTTCCACCACAAAGGAAATTTTATATCTTCTTTAATATTTGGCATAATATAGTCTCAAAAATAAAAAAGTAAAAACCAATATCCAGAAACCTCAATGTAAAACTTTTACAATATTCTTATTTTAGAACCAAACAAAGCACTATTCAATGACAATAACATTGTCGGCGAAAATTGTAAAACGAAGAACTTTGCCTCCGACATGTTCAAAAAGTATTGCATCCTTCTCTTCAATGTAATTGTCTTCCATGAATTTACCCAGACCTTCACCAAACTTTACAGTGATGAATACTTCTTGAGGTACATAAAGGGTTCGAACCTTCCAAACTTTTTTGTTCATCTAAGAAGTCAAACACCATGCTTTCTCACCATCCAACATGAATTCATTCCAAAACTCCAATGGAATAGGCTACCACAGAATAAAAGAATAACAAATTGTTAAGAATCATAAATAGTATATGAATAAATAGGTTCAAAAATAACAATGAGTATGAAATTTACCATAATTCCTGTACTGAGGATATCACGGGTAATTTGAATCACAAATGAGAAGTTGACAATATTGGTAACCATAGCATCATAAAAAGCAGTTGATTGCAGATGATTAGCTCTCTCTTGTACAGGAAGAACAAAGGGTATGACAGTCTTTGGCATCTCTTCCTTGACATGTTGCATTCTAGTCTTCACCATGATTCTAGCAGTCTTGGTAGAAATCAAAATAATAATCATAATCTGACAATTAGGAATATAGTACCAAAAAAATAATTGAAATAAAAAGATGGCAAAAGCGAGAATATGAATATTATAACCTTAGAAATATAGATGGATGACATGGATGTGATAATAGTAATGGCCGCATAAGCATTGGGAAGAATCTAAAAACCTCTCTAAGAACATTGGAAGAACAAACCTGTAAAAGTCCACCAAGTCTTCAAAAACTTCCTCCAACCGTCTTGACTGCTTGCCTCCTCTCCAGAATTTTTCCTTCTCCACGAAAAGGTGTGTGGCCTCCCTTTTATATAAGGTTTATTTAGGAAAACAAAAAAAAAAACTAAGTCCTATTAGTTTTTGTGTGTGTGCCGCCTCAAAGCCTTAAAGAATCCCTAACCCAAACCCAAATAATGCAATAGAGATAGCCATTGTGGAGGCAAAAAAAAAAAAAAAACCCTAATTTCCTATTAAATTTAGGCAATAAATAAGGAATAAAATAATTATTGTGTTTGTAAGATTTTAGATATTTAGACAGAAAAAAAAACAAAATACTATTACGAATTATTTTAATAGGATGTTATGTTAATTTTTTAATGTAACCAATTTTAACCAAATCAGATTTTATTAATAATTTAGGATATTAAATTAATAAGGCGCAAAATTTATTCCGATGTAAATTACTAATTGATTCTTGATGATTCCTTCAATTACACCCCTCCGTTAAATATTTTATCACATCAATTCTGGTTCTTGCCAATCAAGCAATGCATTACAACAGCAATTTTAAATTCCATTTTATAATTACTAATATTAGTCAAATCTATAAAATAGATATTTCCACTCTTGAAATATTTTGGAGACATCTATACTTGTTGATTCTTACTTACAAACTCCTACACGTGTCGCCACATGTCTTTTATTGGTCAATGGGTATATCTCCTAGTATCTGTGCCTTGAAACCTTTCTTGGTTTATTTTTTCGTTCTAATAATTGTGCAAAACAATGCCAGCTAAGAGTACTATCTTTGATTTATGAGAAGCCATCTGTAACTATATTATATCATTGATTTATGATAAGTTTTTTAATTCAAGATGTACTACAATGTCCCGCTTTTGATTTATATTTTTTCTGTCGTAGTGGAAACCCAATATCTGATGTTTGGAACTTTTGAAAAAGAAGGAGAAAAATTTTCATAATCCAATTTTTAGAACTATTCAAAAAGAAGGATTAAATTCATCATAGCACTGCCACTCACATTCATATTCCTATAAAATAGGATGCTTATTACAGTTTTAAAATTTAACAATACAAATTTGAAAAGAAAACCATGCATTACACGAGTATAAGTCAATTCATTCTATCATTTACTTGCAGCCTCAGCGCCCCTAGAAAAAGGAATTATAGATGAAATACCATGAAAAGAAGTAAACAACAGTAAATAGATTAGTGATTAAAAAGTAATAAGAACACAATCCTGAAGATGGAAGATATGAAGTGTAATAGAGAAAACAAAACATAAACAGCACAGCATATGAAGAGGAAGACTTACTCTTACCGAAACAAAGGAGAAACCTTGACTGCAGAAGAGATCCAAAAGATGGTCACTGAAATAAGGGATACAAAGCAAAATGAATTCATAACCTACTAAATGATTTAAAAGCACAAACCTGGGAGATTATTCAGATGGAGGAAAACAGTTGGAATATTCATAATCCAATGGAGGTGAGCCTCATATGCAGGGGAGTATATATAGAGGTTTATGGAGGCACAACCTCAAAACTCTAAATTTTGAAATATCATATTGACAAATCAACATTTATTGTTTAGCTAAAATTATGGAGTGCAAATGGAAATTATTATATTTTTAATTTTTTTTATGTAATTTTCGGATATTATTTTAGGAGGAATGAATGTGAATATTAATGGCACACAATAATGGCTACATAGCCACATGGCAGCATGTGGTGCATTCTTATAATGGTTGGATTGCCACATGGCAGCATGTGGTGCATAGGGGTTCTTCTTTTAAAATGACTAGTACTATTCCCGCGCAATGCGCGGGCCGCTGCGGAAGGGATTGGAGAAGTAGATGTGAGATGAATTATTGGTGATCATGGAATCATAAATTATATAAATCAACCGTATATAATATATAAAGTGCAAATTTCATCCTTTGAATGATAATGCAATATATTCCAAACATCAATCATGAATCCATAGGTAAGTTAACAATGCAATTACCTATAATGTAATTACCTATAATGTATAATTGAGATTGTTGCTGTCAGCTTCTACGTCGTAGTTCCCATGAACTTGCTCTGAAACTGGAATTGCAATATTGGTATAATTATAATGTATGATATCAAATATATTGTGTTTGTATGTGTATTAACGGGCACGATTTAATTAAGTTATGGTGTACCTTTTTGTGTGATTTTGTTGAACACCTCTTTGTAGACAACATTTATAGTCCTTGTTGTAGAACTCTCATTTGTATCGATTGCCAAAACTTTGAGGCCACTCCTTGTTCGAACCCTTGAGAAAGCTACATATAGTTGTCCATGACTGAAGACTGGTTTTGGTAGATATAACCCAACATACGGAAGAGTTTGGCCTTGACTTTTATTGATTGACATAGCAAAGCAAACTTGCAGGGGGAATTGTCTTCTCTGTAATTTAAAAGGCATTTTCTTGTCAGAGGATGTCAGGTTCATCCTTGCTATGAACACTTTTTCTCCAATGTTACTCCCAGAAATAACTTTTCCTTCTAGCACATATCTCTCAAGTTGAGTGATTATCAGTCTTGTTCCATTGCACAATCCATTTCGTTGATCTATGTTCCTTATTAACATGACAGGTACGCCCAGCTTTAATACTAACCTGTGGTTTGGAAGGCCGGATGGGGTGATACCATTTAGGAATTCGGGTGTGTGAATATCATCTAGTTCATTACCCACGATTTGCACGTACTGTCCGAACTTAAATAAATCTTTTCATCACCAGGCAATAAAGAAACCATATAATCATTGATTTTTCTTACCACTTCCAATGTAGGGGCTAGTATAGCTCTTTCTTGGCAGTATGTTGGATCTTGCATCTTTGTCAGGAATCCAAGATAAGTCAACTCCACAATATCATGAATTGGATCAACACTACATCGTAGGGATAGGTCATTTGGTATTTGAATAATAGTTTCACCATCATTGGTATCTCCTGCTTCACCGTCACCAACCTTCAATATTCAATTGGAGATCTCTCTCAGCTCAACTGTATGGGGATCTACAGACCCTGTTTCCAATCTATGTTTTTGGTTAGGTTTAAAACCTGCACAAATTTGGGGGGAAAAAATATATGAATAGTCATACTCTACTAATGTTATACATAATGAATTTCAACTTGAGATTAGCACCTGAAAATGTTTCAATAGGTAAGAAGAGTTGATAGTTGCAGCAACAATATCTTGTCTACTTCCACTGGGTATAACTGGGAGTATTTGTCTGAAGTCCCCACCTAGTACCACAACTTTACCACCAAATGGCATCTTTACGACTGCTGTATCTGTATGCTTCAGTATATCTCTAAGGGTTCTATCAAATGCCTCAAAACAATGTTTATGCGTCATAGGGGCCTCGTCCCAAATGATCAACTTTGTAGCAACTAGTAGTTCTGACAGGGGCGTCCCTGGTTTTATGTTACAAAATGTATCTTCATTGACATTCAGAGGGATACAAAATCTGGAATGTGTTGTTCTACCACCAGGATGGAGAAGTGATGCAATACCACTTGAAGCGACTGTCAGTACTATCTTACCATTAGAACGTAAAGCTGCAGTTAGTGTTCTATAGACAAATATTTTTCCGGTTCCACCATAACCATAAAGAAAGAACTGACCACCATTCTCAGAAGAAACAACTGACATGATTTTTGCAAAGACAGTCTTCTGCTCATCGGTAAGACTTGAGAATAATTCCATGTGCTCTTGTGTTAGCTTATCCCTGTCATAGGCATTCTCATCATGAATAAGTCTATTATCTTTATATAAGTCACCAAAATCATTCGCCAATGGCATTGGTGGATAGTCACGCAGGCTCTTGCCATAATTTCGTAACAACTTTTCTATCTTTGCTAGTGTGTGTTCTTTAACCTCATCGTCACTCATGGATAGCCCTGTGACAAAATTAGGTGTCAGAGTAATTATATTTGCATACTTTATTAGATAATATTTTAGTTTTGAAAAAATGCATCCATATTTAAGTTGCATATATATTAGCAAATTCATATCGACATCAAATATATTTATTTCATAACATAATAAGTTTTACCTGGATTATTGAATAGTCTGCGCCGTCTATGAATGATATCATTAGATATCAATTTCCATGTCTGTTCTCAAACTTGATCTGGCCTACATATACTATTTGATAGTAGAAGCGTGACGAATAAGCTCCTCAGGTAATGACCAGTGCCCCATTCGCTAGCTTCCTTTATACCTTCTATAAATTTATTATCATCATCAAGAAGACCAATTGCATAACATGCTGCTTTAAATGTAGCATAGACAACCCCATTAATTGTTCTAATGTCTTCATAGCTTGTGCATCCTCTTTGAATGTTCAGCAAGAGCCTCATATAATACAACTCACCAATCCCGGGTGGAACATAATATAATCTCCCAACCAAAAACCCTTTCTTCCTTGGTAACCACTCTTTGGTCTGTTATTTCTAGACAAAGTAATTTTGGAACTCAGCATACGTCAGATGTCTAGCATGTGAATATTTCTTATTTGCCTCAAACCAAGCTAGAAATTTAGTCAATTTCATACTTGTTCTGTTCACAACATCATCAAAGTTTTCACTCTCCTGAAAGACAACAAACTGCTCATCTGGTAGATGAAATGATAGCCTTTCTACCGGCGGCTCCCAGTGGTGAATGTCAAACGAAAATATCCTCCACGTTGCCTCACATGCAGAAACGAATCTGCAATCGTAATATATATTAATCTCATCCACCAAATGATTATGTGAATTATTTTCATTTGATTGGTTAAAAGTAGTCGTGATGCGATCGAACCCCTTATTTATGTATTTGAATAGATATTTAATTGCCCTCAATTGGTTACACCACTCAATATTAATGTGTGTCTCATACTTCAGAAGGACATCTTTGTTATACGGAACAACAAACCTGTTCAAAAATGTATATATAATTAACTAAATACAGTTTCTATTTATAATTTATCTGAATCAAATAAACAACATGACATATGATAGATAAATGGTATTTACTCTTACCTGTTATCAAGTAGTACACCGTTCTTATCAACGGAGTTACCATCGTCCCTCCTTCTGTAGCAAGAGTATCCATCATCATCAATCGATGTTCTATTTACAAATTTCTTAGGAAAGTGTCTCGTACATTTTCCGTCTCTCATACACAGTGATTTAGCATTGGCAGCACCACATGGACCATGCATTATACAATCCCTAACAATTTCATACAATCTAGGATTTTCTTCTTTATTAGGGATCTCAGCAGATATTATTTTGTCAATGTCATCGAGGGTAGGGTGCTTATGACCAGGGTGCAAGAATAACAATATATAAGCATGAGGCAAGCCACACTTCTGAAATTCGATCGTATATACCACTGTAAAAAATTTATTATTATAACACATTACAAAGTATATATATAACAATTAATGTATACAATTACTTTCCTAGTCATAAAGTTGTCTGACATTTTGTATATAAGTTAAGAAAATGGATATACATACTTGATTGGACCTTTCCAAAATATTCCCCTTGCTTTAAATCCCTAATAAGCTCGTCCAGTTTGATTTTAAAAACTCTGGATACAATGTCAGGCCTGTCTTCAGCACCGAGACCTCTTTTTTTAATATAACGCTGTATCTCAAGCTATCGTGGATTACATGTAAATGTGATAAATAAATCTGGATATCCAACCCAAAGGCATATAGACATGCAATCTTGGTAATTCTGGAACATATACCTTACTCCACCAGTAAAAGAAGACAACAGGACTATACGTTTACCCACAAATGATCCAACAGTATCCCAGCTCAAGACACACTCAGTGAGACCTTTGTACAATTCTGCTCTTAGTATGATCTGGTTCATCCTGATATATCTCAATCTAGATGACTCAATCATTGTGAATGCATCAACAAAAAACTGTTGAAATAATTTTCTTGATAAGAGTAACGTGTGAGCTTCATCGTTTCTTTCCATGAGCCTAAAGGGACAATAATAATTTCATCGTTTCTTCACTGTTGAAATTAATCACATTCATCATTTCTAGTACTATTCCGGCGCCGATGCGCGGGCCCCAAGTGGCGTGGCACGAGCCCTAGGCAACAGGATGTGAGATAAAATTTAAGTGATCATATAAGCATAAATTATATAAATTTATGTGATCTAATATACTAATTATGGATTTCATATTTTGAACCATATATGCAATACATTAAAAGTATCAATCATGAATCCATAATATATTTGAATGAGTATTAAACAAATGCAGAATAAGATAATACTATTTACTCAAAAAATCTATGGTGTATAATTTGAACTGGGAATGTTAGCGTCTTTCTTTAAGTCCACATGATTTTTGATTGATCCTGAAATTGCAACATTGCTATACCTAATGACTTGAGATATACAAAGTCACTTTGAGTATAAGGAAAGTAGCAAATATACACTATGTGTTGTTTAGGATAAGCACCAATCATTATCATATTCTTTCATAACATATCTTTATAATCTATGTGCACACTGCAGTATACATTGTTGTGGGCTACATGTTTTGGACCTCCACATTCCTAACACTCCTATGATAAGTAAATGACTAAAGTACCAAACCAAACTTCTTTCAAATTTAGGTCATGTTACAAACAATTGTATTTATATATACTTCAACTTTATCCATTTTTCTTTGTCAATATATATCACAAGAGTATATTATATTATACCATTTTTTATATCAAACATAAGAAGAGAATTCCAAATTTCGTCATCGATAGGAAGGAGTTTCTATATTGATTACCTACATAAACATACTAATATTTTTATTGATAAAGTATTGACCCACAATTATTAGTAAAATAATTTAGTTCTCATTCCCAACCTATCCTAAAATTCAATTGCCCAAAATTAAATTGTCCCCTTTGTTTATCTTTAAAATTGACATGTAATGGTTCATTTCTTATTTATAATAAATGTCATATCTAAATTATTTGATTACCATTGATAATTTTTTTGAAAAATGAATAATTAGTGTCATTAGTACTTAATTCATTGTTACAGTAGTCTCAATTTGTCTACTTGTAGTAAGGAGTGCTCTTGATTGGTATGCCAATATCATCTTTGCACCATTGTAGGCCAAAAAAAATATATATAAATCTTTGTAACCTCGAGACTTACTGAGTTGATTTATAGCTCTTGCTACTAATAGGCATTCTTTTCAATAAAATTATCTAAGGCCAAAAAAAGAAAAGACTTCTCATAATATGATTCCATAACAAATGATTGTAAATTATAATCAAATATCACTGAAAAAGAAACTTGTGTCTAAAATAAAGAAATAATCAACAACTCATCTTTTTAATCAAACAACTTCATGAATTCACCAAGAAATTTTAGAAAATTTTTATGAGGATCCTTAATCCTTAAAGATAGCTTGTTAATGTACTTTTAATTTGTAGTACTTACATTTAGTTTCCTATTTTATGGATGACTTAGGTTTACGTTCCTTGTTTTAAGAGTTGAGTTCAATAGATTCCTATAGTATATTAATACAAAGATTGTGCTTTTACAATGTTTCTACAATTTTAAATAAATTTTGTTTTCAGAGTCATCTAAATATTAAGTAATCAAATTTTCTTTATACAATGTTCCTATAATTTCACAATTTAAGCAATGCAAACTGTTTTTAAACATCAACAAAACCATATACTTGTAAATTTTAGTTAATATACGTGAATTAGCTCCTTGGTACTCAAGTCTTAACACATGAATTACTTTCACCTCCTAACTCCTTTTAAGCAAATGTCTTATATCATTGATAATACACCCATAGCAATAGAAGCTCACATCAGCAAAATCTATTAAGTGCATTGCCATTTGGGAATCTAATTCACACATAATTTTTTGATGCCTTTATCCCAAGGAAATATCAAAACATACCTTGTTGCAGAAAATTCAACTTACAAATTGGTACCCATGCCTATAAAGTCACATAAACCACCAAGCCATCCCTTGATGATCTCAAATAACCCCTCCAAAACCTAATCTCCTTAGGTTCCCAAAACTGTCACCATCAACATTTAGCTTAATGGTCTCTATACTTGAAGATTGCCAATGTATTTATCGCATCTCTATTTCATTTTTTTTTTCTAGAAAAACTTTACGGCAAGTTAAACCATCACCTGGATCTTATTAACACTCACAATCAATAGAGTGATACACCCTTCAAAAACATCTTCATTGTGTGTTCTCCTTATCCACCACAACGTGCAATAGAAGAGAATGTGCGACTTCATTATCTCCTTTCCTGTATTCCCATTTCTAAAAAACCAAGCATTCAAATCTTGTTCCCAGAAGCCACCATTTGCACCAAAACCAAGATAGACGTGATTTATAACAGTCGCTAAGACAATGCATTGTATTTTCTATATTAGACTTACACCTATTGTATAAGGAATTTTGACTAAGATGTTTGCAAGCACGAAACCAATTTGTGGGTATGGCATCAGAAAGGATTAACCACAGAAAAACTTTAATTTTTTTGGAGCCACAAGCATCAACACCCAATTTTTGTTAATTGATGATTTTTTGTCCTAGATATTAACTAATCATACCTTGCTTTTGCTATATAAACCCTAACTATGGTATTTCTCCACACAATCATGTATTGCATATCACCATACTGAGTAAGTGACACCTTAGATATTTTATCTAAAACACAAACATTTCCATATCAAAGTCTCCATATTTGGATATGATATTAATTGCTAATAATGCTAATAATAATGCATTAGAGGAAATGCATAGCCATAACATGTTGAAGATCCTTGCAAAATTTATTAAAAATAAGAAGTTATATAACAAAAATAGATAAAACCTTAACCATAATATCTATTTAAATATCCACATGAAACGGCTTAATTATTTTTATATTCCTAGCCAATTCTCTGAGCAATCATTTTCTAAAAAGAAAATGAACATAATCATGAAAATGAAAAAGAAAAGGAATCTTTCATTTTTATTGAAACTTTTTTCATTGAATTAATCTTAATTTTTTTTATCTAATTCTATATTATCCTTATTCTTCCTGTACCTTATCTTTAAAAGGTAGATTTGATGGATTAATTGAATTTATAAATCTATAAATTATACTAAAGTAGAAGAGTTGTAGGAAACATTGCAATAATTATTTTTTTCATGTGTTATTTAATGATGCTTTAGTTTTGTTTATTTTTTGTTAAGAATGCATATGTGAGTGTTAATACTATGATTTAAAAAAGTCTCACATTAGGTAGAAAAGATGAATGAGAATGATATATAATAATTGGATTGACCCAAGACTCATGAGCTTAAGCTTTTGAGTCAAGTTTGTGCTAATTCAAGTATGCTATGCCACACGTGCTCGCGGGCCCACGTGATGGATTCTCCCCAACAACTGGTATAAGAGAAAGGAGCATAAATAGGCCTCCATGGAGTAAGAGTGCAAATGAACCTCCTCAGGGATTCTCAGGTTACGGAATGGTTTCCATATGGATGTGTTTCTGGGTGTAGAATTGGGTTCCCATAGAAGAGGAGTGCAAGGCCTCTTATTTGGTGGTGTTCTTGTAGATAACCACAAATGAGTAGAGTGGAGATGAATTTCTCCAAAATAAAGTATGTTATGGGCCTCCCATTAAGGGAGAGTTATGGATATTGACATGTGAGGGAAAGATTGTTATAAATGCATATGTGAGTGGTGTGAGTGTTAATAATATGATTTAAAGAAGTCACACATTTGATAGAAAAGATGAATGAGTGTGATATATAATACTCAAATTGGTCCAAGACTCACGAGCTTAAGATTTTGGGTCAAGTTGGTGCTAATTCAAGTATGTTATGCCACATGTGCTCACGGGCCCACACGATGAATTCTCTCCAAAACTTTATTCTTCCCTCATTTTAGTCTACACATATCGCTTTATTATCTTTGTCTTTTGATTACACATGTAATCATTTTAGTTCACCATTTATTATCTTCTCTTTCCATGTCATCTCTTCTTTTTCCCATGTATCATTTACTCTGATCTTCCTCTCGATGCCATATCTCATTTTTCCTATATGCTTATCTCAACTGCTATTCAATCTCCCCATACTTCAATAATTTACTTTTATTCCTTTAGTACTAATTTTTATTTTTTTTTATGCATCTCTTTGATTCCTACTTCCTTTGTCCTACACATTTTAAAGTTTATCGTCTATCATCTTTTTCCTCTATTTATAGCTTCTATGTTCCTTCTCTTCTAATTGATAGTCTCTTGATAACAATCCATAGAGAAAACTAAATTACCTGTGGAAAAAGACTTTGTGAAAAATAGAGATCCTAAGATAAGAAGCTGCTCTTCAAGCCTAAGGCATCTTGGAAGTCATTTTTTCTCTACTCAAAGACAGTGCTTTTCCATAAAACCTTCTTATTCTTTTTATACGTTTTATATATTGTGGGGTTGGTGAATATTTCTCTCCTTTTCTTCTACGTTTACTCTCTAAATTTTCTGTTTTTCTTTTAAAAATACTGCATAGCCTCTTTGCAAGCCGAACACCAAAATCAATAGGCACTACATATTGGATTAGGGACTCTAGGTGTCTTACATGGTGGTTTTGCTTTCACTGAAAGTCTTTGATTTTTATCTTTCATACTACTTTAAAATGAAAACCCAAAAGAATTTAATTAAAATGAAACATAGAGTAAACATTGTAAAATGGATAGACTTGATAAAAATCATATTTCAGAATTTGTTAGCATCCTAAAATTTTATGTAAATAATCAGCAACGAAAAAAGTAATCTATAATCAAGATAATAATTTGATAAATGTCTCTTCATGTTAAAGAGCTAAGATCATGGTCAGTGTTGATTGAGACAGACAAATAGAATATAGTCTCTTGAAAATTTAACTCTCCAAATATGTTTCTGTTGGTATAATACCCATGTGCCACCAAAAATTTGCCAGTTAATTCATATTTTTTTTTAAGTTTGACCTACACATAAAATAAAATAAAATAATTAGTTGACCTTTATAAGAATGGAGGGTACAAAATCATAGAAATGCAAGCAATTCACCCTGAAAACAACAAATGTTTTCCCAATGCCACATGTTTGCAAAATCAACAACCCACATGTGCTTCACGTTTTCCAAGTTAGCAAGTATATGACTGAAGAATAAAGAACAAATATCATGCAGTGAAATAGAGATTATAGATCTAGAAAATTAAACTTCCAAACAAAAAAAATAGAAACTGGAAGTCTTCTCACTGAAATAGAAATTAAATCATAGGAAAAAAGAATTATACTTAAGTCCTTTGATCAGCTAGTGAGTGCCTTAAGAGCAATAATTTAATTTTAGGTATCACAGACTATGTACGAATTTGGGTATTACTTATCCTATACTGGATAGGGTACAATTGTTGTATAGACTCTAACAGCAAAAAAAAAAAATTTATAATAATCAAATTCTAGTGCAAATAAATTTTATATTAAATTTGAAAAAATGTCATCTTTTACTTATTTAATTGAGTAATGGATATTTAGTACCCTAATAATTCTATTAGAGTTTCTGTAAGTAGATAATTTAGGGTCTAAATTTAGTACAACCCAAAATTCTATAATGTATTCTTTTTTATCCCAAAACCCTTATTGGGTGGATAAACAACTGAATTTGGTTTCTATTATCATCCCCACCCCAATTATCAACTACCCAAAACCAACTTGTTCTATTTGCTTATCTTAAAATAGGACATTTAATTAAAAAAAAAAAAACACTTCCTATAATGAATGTCCCACCTTAATTACTTGAAATTATTTTGCACCTTCAATATCTTCATTTTTTTAGGAGACATGTTAATTACTTCTTCTATTGCAATGAGTAAATTCCCTCCTAAAAAGTAGATAGGCCAGCCTTGTTTTAAGTTGTTATCCTATATCTCAATCTTGAATAATAATCTCTACTCCATTAATGTATTGAGCTAATAAGGAAGAAAATCCCTTTCACTAATATGTGGCAAAAATTATTTTGAAGTCCCTTTATAATGCATATCAACTGCAGTTTTACACAGAAATTTTGAAGCATCAAGGTCAAAGATCTAGAAAGAAGTAATGCCAGTATGATCCATGCCCTGCATACCCTAACTTGAACATGTGTTGGAGTGACATCACCACTTTGATATTCATATTTGAATAAGGTAACAACATAGACCTACAATAAAATACAATCCTAGGAAATGTAGACTATGAAGAATTTTTAAGCAAAAACAGAAAATTATTTTATTAGCAAATAATTTAGCCAACAATGGTTGCAAAGTGTTGCAATACTTATTGTTGGAGGGTTTCAAACAAAGATGTAGACTATGAAGAATTTTTAAGCACAAATAGAAAATTATTTTATTAGTAGATAATTTAGCTTACAATAGTTGAAAAGTGGTTGCAATACTTATTGTCAGAAGGTTTCAAATAGGGTTATAGGTTGAATTAAGTACTTTCACACACTTAGGTTATTTAAAATTAAATAAATACAAAATTAATAAAAGAAAATATAACAATTAATTATAATTACATGCCAATTATAATTAATTGATTAGCAAATACTTTGGAGTTAAAAATTTCAGATTTCTTTTTGAACTCATATTCAATGTTGATGGAATGTATTTATTAGCAAAATTCAAATTTTTAATTTTTTTTCTCATGAGTATGTATTCAAAATTTTGTTTTCACCAACCATTAGCCCAAACTACGAATTGTTCTACTGAGCACTTTCCAATTCATGCACATCTTATAGGTTGTCCATGGAAGAAACTGTGCTAGAGCCAGCTTAATGTCAAAGCAAGAAAAGCCACGAATTTTTCCATGCTTGCTTTACAACCTGACAACGTCCTAAGAGTGATTGCAGAATCCAAGATATTTCCTTTTGCATTTATACACACCATATCAAAGCCACATTGGACTACACAACGCAGAATGTATTGATTAAATAAGGTATCTACTAACTTTTGTTCACATAATAGCAAAGTCAATATATGTGACAGAGATGGCCTTAACCAATTCGACACAATTAGATTCAAAGACCCCTTGAGACACTCGTAAATTGGTTGCAATCTGTACACCTTTCCTGGGAGACAGCACCTCTGTTAAATTAAATTATATATGAAGCCTTCACATAAATACTACAACCTCCAAAAACCTGCCCAATCTCATAGATTGGATTCACACCTTGGTCCTAGGGAACTTTCTCCTTGTTTTAGTAACAACATTACCATTTAAGCACATTAAAGTTATGAATTCAGCTTTCTGGGGAAAAAAATGTACTTCATGGTATCCTTTCCTAAACATTAGACTTCGTTGGAGAAAATTAAAGTGTAAAGGTTGTCTACAATAGACCCAAAAAAAACAAAACTTATAATCTAAGGGCTAGAAATTCAAGGGGAATATCTAAACGCTAGAAGTTCACTATTTTAATTGCAATGGAGATAAGTTCACTACTTTTAAATTTCCTATTGTGTACAACAACTGAGTAGTCCATAAAATTTTTAATGCCTGCCAACATTCAGCACTAAACTAAATAGTGTGGTTTTCAAACAACACTATCCATATATTATATCTAATGAAATTCTCCTCCAAAATTCTAAAATTATGCAACTGAGGACAGCAGACCTCATAGAAATCAATGACACAAAAAGCCAGAGGAAATAAATACCAGCCACAAAATTAAGGGAGGAAGATAGGAGCCTTCTTTAAGTTCAATTCTGGTCCTCAAAACTTACTAAAGATCAAGGAATGTTCAAATTTCCAAAACTCCAGCAAGAAGGCTGTAGAGGTATACATGTCTAAAATGTAATTTCCGAATTGAAGATACTCCTTAACCACTGTAAGTACCTATGAGTAAACTACATGAAGACAAGGAAATGTGAAATAACTTAAAATTGAAAATGAACATCATCAAGTTTTCTATTAAATCGACCCTAACCAGCATCCATTATAGAAAGACAAATAAAAAAGGCATATGAAGCATTCCATAGTATCTTCTATTACTATTAAATTTAGAATACCTTGGCAAGCATGCGAAGTAAGGACATAAATGCAGCCAGAAGTATGATTGAAGGTCTGAGTTGAGCAACTGAGAAGGCCAATATCTCACAATCAGTGACTTGGTTCAAGAGAAACAGGGTACTTCTTAGGTAACTCAAAGTTCTCCATTTTGTTGTATTCTTTAGATCCAAAATAGTTTCCTACCTATAACTGGAGCTTGATATCCCCAATAACTTCTTAAATACACTATCAACCTCATTTAGAAAGAACATCAATACCTTGCAGAAAGTTTCACTCTTTTGAATTCCACAAGATAAAACCACCCACACTGGTTTCTTCAGAACTATTGCGGCATGCTGCCCGATAAGCACTTATTAGGCAAGTAAGGGCAGGGACACTATGTTGTTCTTTGACCAGTTCACACAACAGTGAACAGAAACACTTGTCAGTAGTTTGGCCACATGAGAATGCGTGGTATCATCATTCATTGGGTGATCCTCGTTTTAATTCACTACCCTCATCCTCATCAGAATTCTGTCAAATGAGACAAACCAATCAATTTTCACCAAGCATAAGAGGCAAGTCAAGTTGAAAGTTCAAACAAAGAGATGCTTAACCTACTACCTAGATAATAACATAAATGCATATCTTCTTATGGAAAAATATAACCTAATGCATTAGCAACTGACCCTAAGCATTATACAATTAAAACATGGTCAAATTAATATCACAAGTTTATATACGAATCATAAAATCAGCTATATAGCGACACCTAGTCTAAAACCCAAAATATAGTTATACATGCTAACAGCTTGACATCGGGTGATATCAGAGTGTACATTTTTTTCCCCAAAAAGCTGAACTCATGACTTTAATGCCTAATGCCATAGAATAAAAAAGAAGGTTCAGCAAAGTAGGAATTTCTCATCTTAAATTACTGGTATCAATAGGTAAGACCACTAACCTGTATGACACAAAATCTTAGGAATTAGCTCCAGCAAAATCCTCTTTGCTTCAGAATTCTAACAATTCTAATGCTTAATGTGTAAAATGTGTAATAATTCTAATGCTTCAGATTAGCTCAAAAGAAATCAACAATCATTCCGAACATCTTAACTACATAGAAAAGTATCATAGATGTTGGTAATATTAGGCAATGGACTACCACATTGCAATCCTAAAAGAAACTTAAAGAACACACACACAACATGGGATGTCACACACCTGAGCAAGAGCATAACCATATTCATATGAATTTTGTCCTACAGGAAGACCAAGAGGCTCATTCTCATTGTTTCCAGGCACGCCACCATAAGGCCCACCTACATTTGATTTCATAGTGTAATCAAATCTATAAACCATAATTTGAAAAATTCAAATGACAAAGGACACTTACAATGAAGAGTAAAATAAGCAGATAAATACCAGATCTCCTATCAACATTAGGATTATTTGTTAGCTAGCTCTGCTCGAAGTTTTTCCATTTCCCGGCCATAGAAACATAGTTCTTTTCCATCATCTGAAGTGATTCAAGGTGGTCGTTGTATAATTTCTTCTCACAAGTCATAAGTGGCCTTGCATGATCGAAACAACACATTATTAGGGGCATTACCTGGTAGATTAACATTATTCTAGCAAGTTAAAAATTAGAATGCAATGGCAGGAAAAGAAATTAAAGTGAAGGAGAAAATACCCTTATTTACTGTTTTAGTGTAAGGAAAAAGAAAACTGGACCAAAACTCCCATATATGAGAACATACTTCTATCCCCGTAAAGTGGGTAGATTTGGATTTAAAGGAAATGTCTTGGAATATATAAAAAAAACCTATATGTCCTCAATATCATCTCAAAGTTATCACCCCTTTCAAGTTGCAGATAATTAGCATGCTTCTATAGCCGAATGACCCAAACCTTCAACCTCCATTGTTCCTTTGAAGGATTTACATCAGCAACCAAATCATGCCTATATAGAAGAGGCATCACATGGTGGATATCAGGAGCTTCAATATTTTTATATGGACATCTAAATTCAATCCTTCATGGATAGAACTTCAATAAATTAACAATAAAAGTTACAATTTTTTTCTTGGAAAAACATTCTTTTTACCTCACTGCAAATTGATCTCAAAAATAGGAATTTAAGAAAAAGAAAGCCATATAAAGAGCCGAGACATACCTCAATTTTGTAGATTAAGGTGCTAGGGTTTATCTTGTAGAAATCCAACATGAAAATCATTCCTTAGCTCTTCCCCATCATTAATCCACCAAAAAGGGGAGGAAAAACACAACACGTTTAATGGATTTTATAAGGGAAAAAAACCAATAGAAAGAAGCATTAATTTAACATTATTTATGTAGAAAAAAGCTTAAGAGTCTAAAATGTAATAGGTATAGAGAGCTACCTGCAAAGGGCAAATAAATTGCTCTCAAGGATGAAATCAAATCCAGTGCTGTGAGAAAAAAAATTAAACTCCTGCAAAACAGAATAACCAACGCAACCATGAATTCCAAAGAAAATAGAGTGGAGAGAGTTAGAGGGAAACCATTCAATTGTTGCAAGAATATGATAGGGAAAAGCTTCAACTTCAGCATATATAGATGGATACAGAACCAGAGGAGGAGAAGAGAACAAATAAAAGTGAAGAGAGAAAAATAAATAAATAAAAATTTGAAATTTGAAAAAGAAAAGAGAGATGCACGTGAGAAGACTTCCTTGATTGGCTTTATCAAATAATGTTGATTGAAAATTCGATTTTCAATCAACATTTACGTTATTAATTTGGCAATTAGTTCTTTGATTTTTATTCAATGGGTATGATAAAAATTAGTAATATATTTAATGTAATTATCATTGATTGTTTATTAATCAATTATTTCATATTTTTAACAAAGTTTATTGCAAATTTCAAATAAATTAAGAAATATAATTAATGCCTCAAATTTTTAATTCTAAATACATTTTTTTATTCATGACAAGTGACAACATATATTTTATATTATAAAATTTCTTTAAATATCATTATAAAAGTGAATTAATGCAAATAAATGTAATTATATTTTCATAATTTAGAATACAATTACATTTATCATAATATATGTTGTACTCTATATATAGATATTTTTTGTGGGCATAAGCTCCCAACCTTAATTTTTAATTTTTAATTTCAATTGACAAATCAACATTTATGATTAATTGTTAAATACCAAAAATTAACAATTTCTTAATTGTGATTATTTTTTTAAAGTAAATTTCGGTTATTATTTTAGGAGAAATAAATGTGAATATTAATGACTTACCATAATGGCTGGATTGCCACGTGGCAGCATGTGGTGCATTCTTATAATGGCTGGATTGCCACATGGCAGCATGTGGTGCATAGGGGTTCTTCTTTTAAAATTATATAGATATAGATATTACAAAGCTTATGCTGAATTAGTGCCTTCATGAAACTTCATTAAAAATATAAGGTGGAAGGTGGAATATTTTATCACTAATATAGATATTAAAATGTTTTTGCCACATCACCAATAATTTTATTTGTTTTATAATTTTTATTCTTAAAAATTCCAGACCCAGTTTCCATTGCACCCAATGATCTCCATTCCCATAATTTCATTTTTGTTTCATAGAATCAACAATAATTTTCAATCCATTGCAGTAGGCATCTTGTCTTACAAATAATTTTGGGTATGTTTAGTAATTTCTTAAACTTACATGGCTTCAATAGTAATATAAAAAACTTGGAAGGCAGATTATTATTATTTGTTGCTAATTTTTTTTTAAAAAAAAACATGTCACATCTTTATTTGTTTATTACTCAAGATATCAATATCCTAAACCGTACTTCAAGTATGGTAATATTCACCCCAAATTTATAAGAACTTGTTCTTACAATCTTGTAACAAATTTAAACTCAGAAGCAACAAGGAGAGAAGCACACTCTCTTCCCAAGTGAAATAACATTATTTTTTAAAAAAAAAGTTGAACTGAATATCAAGGCAATTGGCTAACCACTTTGATTTTGATATGTTTAGTTATGATTGATTCTTATTCGCACATGATTTTACATGAAGAAAAGAAAATAGACCCAAAGTTATACCTTGCATGCAAAACCCACATTGTGATCTAAAGTTGCAACTCGAATTTTGGGTAGCCAAAAATAAGACCTTGACGTAAGTACCATAACCATAACCATAACCATAACCATAATCATAACCATAACCATAACCATAACCATAACCATAACCATAACCATAACTATAATCATAACCATAACCATAACCATAATCATCTATTTATTCAAGAGTAAAACTCATTTTTCATTCTTGAAAGATAGCATTGGTGATAATTTAGTCCTTCAATCATTTTTAGTGACAATTTAGTACCTGAATGTTCATTAGTCCTCTACTAGGGTCCGTTAGTGAGACTTAATAGAATATGTCACGTGACATATTAAGTGTTGATGAGTTGGCAAGCTTATGTGGCAATTGGCTAGGCTGCTGACTTGGGATCAAGTAAAACGGCGACGTTTTATGAAGTATGGAAAACACTAACCCTTAACCCATACAGTGTCATTTTTGGAGGAAAGGGAAATCAATTTGTCATGATTTGGGGAAAGATTTCTGCAAGAACTTAGGTGTTTGAAGACAAAGCCCCTGTAGCGATTTCCCTCATCTACCTCAGCAACTGTGAAATCGAACCAAAATCCTCATTTCCCTTTCTAGGTTGGGCTAAATCGCTTGTGTCGCAACGTCCTTTTTGGGAGCGTGACGAAGTGAGACAGTGGAAAAAATAAGTGTAAAATTGTAAATTTATAAAGCTTTTCAACTAAAAAGAATGATTGAAGAAAACTAATCGAGTCGCCACCAATCAATTTAAGGCATGATTGAATGCCTACAAAAAAGTTTGATCTACGTTATTAGAGTTTGGATAAGAGAGTTGATTACGTGTAGGGAAGGTGTTAGCACCCTACGACGCCCGTTCTAGCAAACGGTTACCAATTTAATTTTATATCATCTAAAAAATTGTTGAATGTAATTGGTAATTAAAATAGATTAATGTGTTAATAAGTCCTAACAGTACCTCTAGCTAAACCTAAAAAAATGCCTCAAGCCTATTTGATAGAGACAGTGATTGTCATTATAATCCTCTCCCAATTTATTCCATCATAGACCATTTTTAACAATTTCACTAATTAAATGATAACTAAATACACGAAATACAATTTATTATGTGTTCAAGAAATGAGTTCGAGATCCATGGTAAAAGATTTTTATCAAAGATCTTTCTTTAAGTCCACCAGTACATCTAGAAAGACTAAAGTGACACTCCTCACCTCCGGAATGTCAAGGAATCGTCGTCATCACAACTATTCTTAATTATTCCCTCGTCGGTAATCTTATTCCAGCATAAACAAAAATGATAATAAAATAAGATAAAATGCAACGTAAAATGTCAAAAATATAATAATTAAAAGAATTAAAATAATATTAGAAATTTCATTGGCCACTTTAGTACTTCTGGCATAACCAATAAATTATCTCTCACCTCAGAAAAATTAAGATTGTCAACACAATTTTTTCCCAACTTAATCCGTCATCAGGCTTTAATTTTATTTACAAACAAAGTTAACATTTTAAAAAAATAAATAAAATAATATTAAAATAACAATTTAGTGGGCTACACAATGAACTAATAATAACTACAACGAAAGAGATTTATTCAAATTATTAAAGTCCAAACCCATCAATAACAAGCAAACATTAAGAAACTATGGAGTAGATTGAGAAAATCGGCCCGCTTCATGGGCTTAGTCCAATAATGACAAAGGATAAAGAAAAAGAAAATAACTAAAAGAAAGTAAAAGAAGATAGCAACATGGCCGGCTGACATTATAAGTGAAAATAAATAAATAAAAGTAAAAATAAAAAGGAAAAAGGAAATTAATGCATTGAAAAGTCAAACATCCAAATAGAAAGGGCAAAAAGAAAGAAACAAGAACAGAGAAGGGGGAGCGGTGATGGAAGAGAAGCCTGAAGTAAAGGGTGGAGAAAAAAATACCGAAATCTCATAGACTCAGCTCTATTCCTCAACAATAGTGACAAAGGTAAGAAATTTCACTCTCTATTGCTCTAAATTTCTTTATATCTCTCTCTAAAATTATATTTCTCTCTCTAAAACTTTGCTTCTAGTTTTTGCTTCTCTCTTTGAAAAAATGGGGATTTAGGAATGGGGTGGAATCACTCTGCTTAAAACTTGATTTTGGCAAAGGGAACTGATTTCCTCTCTATGGTGGTATCTCTGTTTGGTGATGTTTCTTGTGCGTGTGTGTTGTGTACTGAGAGACTGAATACAAGAAACTAAAAATGGAAGAATAGAATAATGAAGATGAAGTAGTAGAAAATACCCAATGTTTGAGGCCCCTTTCCCTTTTTCTTCAATGGTTTTCTTTGTTTTTCCAGAGTTTCACTTCTATTTTTCAGATTTCTCACAAGTGTGTATGGAGAAAAATGTGTTCTCTCTGTATGGTGTTTGAAGAATACTTCGTCCCCTTTGTTCTGTGTATCTGCCTTTTTTTTTTTCTTCGCCTCCGTCTGTGTCTCTTTTATAGCTGAAGAATTGTGCAAGTTGCACTAATGTGATTTCCTATTTCCTGTTTTCAAGCTGCAAGAGGCATGGCATGGTGGGACTTCACAGGAAGCTGGATTGCTGGACTGATGAGCAACACTTCACAGTGCTGCCTCAAATGGTAATTATTTCTTTTTTTTTTTTATTTTATCATTTTTGTTTTTAATAATAATAACACATTTTTTGTATTTTATTGTTTTTATAAGATATTTGTTATTGATAGGTTGACTTGGACAAAATTGGTTATTAATAGCTGTAATACTTTTGCATAGTAGGAATCTTTTACCTACAATATGCATATTCCCTGAGGGTTTGTTATATAATAAAGGTATATTAGAATTCTCTTGTCTTTGTTTAATTCATGATTCTTTTATCAGCCATTACAGGCTATTTTGTGGTGGACAAGGACTCCACTCTTGAGAATCTTGTTTTTAATCGAATGGTCACTGACGGATGTCGAACCGTACAAAATTAAACTATTAATTGCAACTAATTTGTAGTATAGGATGCAACCAGTGTCGTCTCCCAATGATTCACCAGAACAACTAATCTAGTGGGACTTAAGCAAGAACAGAATAAAGGGGGGTTTTGTTGTTGAATGCAGAATAATCAAAATTCAGAAAGCAGTAAACAGGATGTAATCTAATAAGAGAAAACGTAATCAACTCAAGCAAATAACCAAACCCTAATCCGTCCTTGTTCACTAAAGATAATTTAGATCTGATTTAATTCTTGGCTAAGTGTCACCTGAAACCCCTAACAGCAACACTTAGAATTTCTACTGATTACCAATCAGGATTCAATTAATCTTGGAACTAAGAATCTAGGCAACCGTTCTATATTACTAAGTCCATATTAATTTAATAACCGAATTGTCCAAGTTAACCATATATTAAAAACCTTTAAACTATGATTATCAATCTGATTACTGTTATGAATCTAATCAACCGATTTAAATCATACAAGCATGCAATCAAAGTACCATTCAATCACATGAAGAAGGGAAGAAGCAGTAATTCAAATTAAATTCAATCAAACCCAGTTGAAGCACAGGAACTCTGGATTATTAAGTTTGGCTCCTCTTGAATTGATTACAAACGAACTTAGCCCTCCATGAAAGGCTTAAACACAAGGCAAAAGTCTAAATACTCAAACTCAGAAACAGGAGGCAGCTGCTGCTCAAGGTAATTTCGTATCCTATTTTCCTCAACAACTTGAGAATAAATAGTAGCTGGCAGCCTCCTCTAGGTTTCCTAATAGTTTCCTAATTACAAAATAAACTTAATTTCCTAAAACTTTAAAGGTAAAAATGTGATCAAGCCCTAGTGTCATATGTGCTGGCCCAATAAGCAGATGTTGGCCCAAATAAACATGCTCTGATCCAATAGGCAGGCCTAAGGAAAGGAATCAGTCAATGCTGGGCGGATGCAGAAAATCTAGACTGCTTGCACGTGAATTTTAGTTGTCCAGACACGAGAATCATTGGTTGCTGCTTGATACTTGTTTGATTTCTTGTAAGCACTATATTGTATCCAAAGTGAGTATAGGATGCGTATTTAAGATGAATTCATAAAATTTTAAACTCCTTTGTATATAGATTGAAGATCATAAGGGAAACACAATTAAGAAGTTAATAAGTGCTTGATACTTACTTGCTAGGATACATCTCTCCAGATGAACCAAAAAGATAACCTTGTCTTCTTACAATCCTTTTAGGCCGACAGACTTTTCTCCAGAGGACCTAAGAAGAACACCTTATCTTCTTGCAATATTTTTAGGCGCAGCATTGTATATATCACATAGAATCAATTTAAGGAATAGGAAGGTGTGCCATCCTTACACATGTTTATGGGTTAACCTAATGAGCTTTATTATTTTTGGGTATATATTACTTCGGTTAGAGGCCATCCTTTTAGAATTGAAATTAATTTTAAATTCATATAATAATTAAATTTCGCCTGCTAATAAATAATGCATGATTTATTGACCAATTACTAAAGTTAAGGATATAATCAAAATGAATTCAAAATATAATTAAATGCTAATGTTGCTCTATTTTTTTTTATTATATAACTTAATCTTGATTCATACAATTTCTCTGATTTAGTCTCGATTGGAAGAACAATCAATATAAATTATTGATTGCACAAATTTCATGAAGTTAAATAAGGCCAATATAAGTTCATCATGTTATACCATTTTGGTTTCCTTTATAGGTTCAGTGACCGAAGTTCGAAGCTTCATAGGTGCATGCCAATATTTGAGAAAGTTTATTCAACATTTCTCTCAATTTGTGGCACCATTACATTCTCTTACAAAGGCCAATCAAAAGTTTGAAAGGTCAAAGAAACATGATGAATCTTTTCAGTTGTTGAAATGAAAGATCACCGAGGCCCCAGTATTAGCATTGCCAAATCTGCAGAAAGCATTTGAAGTTGAAGCAGATGCATCTAACTACGCAATGGGAGCCATATTATTTCAGGATGGTAAACCAGTTGCATACCATTCTGAGATGTTTAGTGGACCGATATTAAACTATCCAACTTACGACAAGGAGCTTTATGCACTGCATCAAGCAGTAAAACATTGGAGAGCTTACTTGTTAGGAAAAGAAGTTGTGGTTCACTCAAACCATAAGCCTCTTCAGTATCTAACTACACAATCTAAGTTACAGCAAGCTCGGCATATGAAGTGGATGTCTTACCTACAACAATTCACTATTGTGATCAAGTATAAGAAGGGAGCAACTAATAAATTGGCAGATATGTTGTCTCGACCTCCCACACCAGTAAGTTCCGCATTATTGGTGGCTATGCAGATCCAACCTATAGTTCCTTCAGAGTACGCAAAAGGATATGAGACAGATGCAAATTTTAGCTTGGTTTACGGAAAGCTGCAACAAGGAAAGATTAGTGAGTTTCAACTGAAAGATGGACTAATGTACAAAGGAGCACAGTTATGCATACCAGAAGACAACGATAAATTGCAATGGATTCGAGAACCTCATACTTCCAAAGTAGTAAGACATTTTGGAGTAGAGAAGACTTTATTGAATCTTTGTCGTTATGTCTATTGGCCAAAGATGCATCTCGATGTATCAAGATACATTCGAGGTTGTATTTTGTGCAACACATCAAAGCCTTCTAATAGGAAGATAGGACTGTATCTTCCCTTACCAATACCTAGCCAACCTTGGGAGAGTATTTCAAAGGATTTTCTTGGTGGATTACCTAAGACTAAGTCTGGATTAGATTACTTATTTGTTTTAGTAGATCAATTCAGTAAGATGGTGATCCTCATTCCATGCAAGAAGACTATTATAGGAGAAGGAGCAGCTAAGTTATTTTTCCAACATGTTTGGAAATATTTTGGCCTTCCAACTTCGATTATATCTGATAGAGATAGTCGATTTTTAGGGCACTTCTAGAGGTCTTTATGGGAAATGATGGATACCAGGTTAAAAAGAAGCACTGCTTTTCATCCACAGACTGATGGACAAACATAGGTCGTTAACCGGACTATGGTGCATTTATTAAGGGGTTATAATTCCAAGCATCCAAAAAACTTAGGATGAAAGTCTCCCTTACTTACAATTTGCTTTTAATCGAGCAATTCATGGCTCCACAGTGAAGTCTCCATTCGAGGTTTGTTTGGGTTATCTACCTCAAAGTCCTTTTGATATGGCATTCACTACAAGTGAGAAACCATTACGTGGAAAAGAATAAGAAGAACATGTTCGAGCACAGAAGTTTCTTGAACGAGTTAAAAAGATTCACTCAGAAGTGGAAGCACAACTACAACGGTCTCAACAGAAATATAAAGCTCGTCATGACAAGCACTGTGTACCATGTACCTTTAAAGAAGGTGATTTAGTCTGGTTACACCTTGGGAGAGAATGATTAACTGGAGAAGGCAAGAAGCTCAAACCTATCGGATATGGGCCGTTCACGATCATTAAACAAATTGGTGACAACGCCTTCCAGCTCAATTTACCACCATACATGCATATGTACTCGGTCATTAATGCCGAGAATTTGAAGCCCTTTGAACCATCTCTATTGGATGATGAGCCTAATAAGGAAATCTGTCTTCCTTCCGTTGATGACTTGAAGATGGAGCGAGAAGATCCATTAGAGGAGGATTGTATATTAGAGCAAAAGGTTCGTGAAACCAGACATGGAAAGTATGAGTATTTTTGCATAGGCAGAAAAGGTCAACTTCCCAGCAAGTCTAAATGGTACATGCGGGCTAAGGCAATTACAGAGTTTCCTCATCTCCACATAACTTGTACAGGAGCTCAAGGTTCCTAAATAGGGGAGTCATGATCCAGGTGGATCCTACGTAAGATAATATGATAATAATTCTCCATACTTTGAGGTTCAAAATTGACAATTTGAAACCATTCAAAGTTAATGGTTAATATGAGTTAAAGAATTTAAACCATTTATCATTTATGGTTTAAATTCACTTGTTATTTTTAGTTTCTATTTTAAGAAATAATCTTTGTATATAAATCGGAATAGTTGAATGAATGAAAGGAGGAAGGGGAAAAACAATTTCATTGTTTCTATCTTTTCCTTTTCTCCAATATTTTATAATTTCCTCTCATATTAAGAAGTTAACTTCTAAAGAGAAGTAACGACTCTTATTTTCCTACTAAAGTTCTATCTCCTAGAAGTTTTGGATCAACAAGGTATAGTCCTAGGACATGTAGTCTCTAGCAAAGGCTTAGAGGTAGATCCTGCTAAGATTGATGTTATTTCTTCTTTGCCTTACCCCCTATGCGTACGGGAAGTTTGTTCATTTCTTGGTCATGCAGGATTCTACCAGCGCTTCATTCGTGATTTCAGCAAGATTGCCGTCCCAATGTCCAACTTGCTGCAAAAGGATGTGGATTTCATTTTCAACCAGCCTTACAAGGATGCATTTGATCACCTCAAGAAGGCTCTCACTTCTACTCCCATCATTCAACCTCCCGACTGGACGCTGCTATTTGAGTTGATGTGTGATGCATCCAACTACGCAGTGGGAGCAGTCCTTGTCCAGAGGGTTTGTAAGGCCCATCATGTGATTTATTATGCCTCGAGGACACTTGATTCTACCCAAGCGAATTACACCACAACCGAGAAAGAGCTTTTAGCAATTATCTTTGCTTCAGATAAATTTAGATCTTACTTGCTTTGTTCTCATATGGTATTTTTTTTACCATGCAGCACTCAAGTTCCTCCTGAAGAAATCAAATGCCAAACCCAGATTGATCAGATGGATGCTCATTCTCCAAGAGTTCAACCTTGAGATTAAAGATAGGAGTAGAGCAGAGAATGTGGTTGCTGACCACCTGAGTCGGATCGAGAGAGATTCTCATGAGCAGTTTCCTATTCAGGATTCATTCCCTAACTAGCAACTTTTAGGGCTGTATGGTGAGTTTCCTTGGTTTGCTGATATTGTTAATTATCTGGTTGCTCATGTTTTGCCTGCACACCTCACACGTGCACAGATTGATAAATTTAATAGTGAGGCTAAATATTATGTGTGGGATAATCCTTATTTGTGAAGATTCTGTAGTGATCAGATAATTAGGAGATGTGTGCCTAACCATGAGTTCCATTATGTGCTTACTTTCTGTCATTCCTATGCCTGTGGAGGTCATTTTGGTCCTCAGAAAACAGCTAAAAAGGTATTAGATTCTGGTCTATATTGGTCCATTTTGTTTCATGATGTATATGCCTTTTGTAAATCTTGTGAGTAATGCTAAAAATTAGGGAATATAACTCGTAGGAATGAGATGCCCCAATAACCTTTGTTGTTCTGTGAGCTTTTTGATGTTTGGGGTATTGATTTTATGGGTCCATTGATTGGAAATGTCGCTTAACTAATTAAATTAAACCGAATCCTCTAATTAGAATGCAATAGAAGGCATAATCCGAGTTTGTCTCACAAGGAATGCAATGTGTAACCAATAATTTCAAGTTAAAAATAGGGGATTGTAAAACAGAATTGTATTTCTAGATTGTAAAAAGCAGAATTGAAATAGGATTAATTAAGTTGATTAAAACATAGCCTAGCTAGACATTCATCCATAAACCGGTTTGATCTATCCTAGATTAACATGAGTGATTAAGTCCTAATGCAGCAATGCTAATTGAGTTTAATCACAACTAAAATCTCTAATTATGACTAATTATTCCTACTAAATTATCACTTAAAATTCGATTAACCTCATTCAATTACTAATCTTGTAATCACAATGATTAAGAAATTAGTGGCTAATCTGAAAATCGAACATCAATTAGCAATTCTTCAAAGGATTCATGCACAGAATTAAAGATTAATCAATTTAAATTCTATTTCACACCTAAACATCCATATAAATCACAAAGATCTCCATGATCCATATCAAATATCCAGACAATCAGAATCCAATGAAAAACGAAATTGTATTAAGCTTAATCAAATTAAATACATAATTTCAAGAACAAAATCGAATTTAATCAGAAGTCTAACTTGGTTTCAAGAGTTCTACTCCTCCATGATCATGAAATCCAAGTTCCAATGAGGAAAGAAAATCATAGTTCAATAAGTTCCAGCAAATACAAGAGAGAAAACTAAAACTGTCTAGTCTAAAATTCTTAACTCGTCTGCCTCCTTTCTCTATTTATAACTTCCTAACTTTCATGCACACCTAATTTTCCCCTAACCTAGTTTAAACCTCTTGACCTCAGCTTCAAATGAGCTCCGGTTTGGGCCTAATTGGGTCTGAATTGAGGAAGTTAAGCCCATTTAAGTCCATCTAGGTCCATATAGGTCTCTGGACTAATTATCTATTTTCGACAGGCAATAAGACCATCTTAACTTCATAATTTGTTGAATCAGACTTCATAAAAATTGAAGCCCTGTACTTTAGCTTTCCAATGGGACTGGTTTCAAGTCCATACAACATATACATCACAAGTTATGGTCCAAACACTGTATGCGGGTCAGGATCCAGCGGCAGCAACTCTACTCTGACTTCCGGGTTAAATTTGACCCACTGAACGTCTAAATTGGCCTTGGAGGTCTAAATGAAAGTTGTAGATAATCCTCTTAGCTTTCCTACAAGCAAGAATAACAATTTTTAGACATCTAAAACTAAAGATATATTAAAAATACAGAATAGTGTCAAAACCCTAATAATGCTGAAAAATACACTTAAGCCCAATTTGAACCTAATTAATGAAATAAGAATTCAAATGAACTCCGGTTTGGGCCTAATTGGGCTTGAATTGAGGAAGTTAAGCTCATTTAAGTCTATCTAGGTCCAATAGGTCTCTGGACTAATCAGCCATTTTCGAGAGGCAATAAGACCATCTTAACTTCATAATTTGTTGAACTGACCTTCATAAAAATTGAAGCCCTGTGCCTTATCTTTCCAATGGGACCGGTTTCAAGTCCATAAGACATGTACAACACAAGTTATGATCCAAACACTGCATGCGGGTCAGGATCCAGCGGCAGCAACTCTACTCTGACTTCCAGGTTAAATTTGACCCACTAAACGTCTAAATTGGCCTTGGAGGTCTGAATGAAAGTTGTAGATAATCCTATTAGCTTTGCTACAAGGTAAGAATCACAATATTTAGACATACAAAACTAAAGATATACACAAAATATAGAATAGTGTCAAAACCCTAATAATGCTGAAAAATACACTTAAGCCCAATTTGAACCTAATTAATGAAACATGACCCAAGCCCAATCAAATAGGCCCAAAATAGGATTAGGAGTTTAAAAATGGGGATTAATTAATATATAAAATTACTGTTCATAAAATCCCCTCACACTTATCTTTTGCACGTCCCGGGCAAACTAGAGTTAAAACTAGGAAAAAAGGAAAACAACTAAAACAACTAAGACAATTAAGAGATCATTTCCTAGCAATAACTTCCAAGAATACAAAAGTTAAGTGAGCAAGAAGAACAATCAAGAATTTAAAAGAATCAAAACAATTATAAATCTATTTCTTGCACTTTCAATCAACAAGCATGGTGAATTCAAATGAAGTGAAGAACTGAGAAAGATAGAACCTCACACAAGATACATTCTCAATCCCTCAAGTGTTTAAGGGGGTTATTGTTTCACTCAAATTACATCATGAATATTTGCACTACCATAAGCTTGCTTATTTTCTAATCTCCACTACTTTAAACACATGCATGCACAAATCATAAGGACTTTATTTAAGGATGTAATGGGGCCAAGGACCAAGGAAAAAAAAAGAATGAAATATGGATATGGCAAATTAAAACCAAAGAGAGCCTGAGAACATTGGAAATGATGAGTCATAACCAACACTAAGCACAAAAATACACCCAAAAGTTCTATGCAATTTTCTTTACACACTTCTTCTTCTTTGGAAGGCAAACCACTACTTTTATTCTCTTTTTCTTTGCATTTTCTTTTTCTGATTTTTTTTTTAAAACAGAATTTTCTTTTTTTTTTGTTTTTCTTTTGGCTAACATTTCTTTGTCTTTACATTTCATATAGCCACTTTCCTTCAAATTTCACAAATCCTCCCCCCCACACTTAGAACTTTGTCCGTCCTGGACAAATAGAACTCATCAATTGATCAACTAATGCTTTCATACTCCTTAAGGTAGATAAAAACATGGTTTTACAAAATTTGTAATGAGCTAAATGAAAGAATGGAAAAAAATAGGCTCAAGGGGGAAATCAAGGAAAATGATGTTAGGAAGACTATTTGGCTATCTAGCTAGAAAGAAGAAAAGATGGCCTTCATCACATTCATGCATGCAAATGACAATGTAGTCTAAAACAAAAGCAAAATAAGTTCTAGAGCAACAAACATCATGAGCACAATGCAAGCAAAGCAAGTTCTAGAGCAACAAACATCATGAGCACAATACACATAAGAAAGGAATATAAAATGACAATAGGTTCAAAAACTCACTAGGTATGCTCCATCAAACTTAATCCATCACATCAAATTTCATCACCAAATTAGCTAACTAAAAGATGCAAGAATCTATTCAACCATGCTAGAAACTTCAAAATGACAATTGCTTCAAGCTCACAAATTCTACAATTCTCAAAGTGCTATGGAAAATGCAAAAAGGAAAGGTGGAAAGATGAGTAGAATGAGAGTAAAGCAAAACAACAAAACAGAATGGAAAACAACTAGGAAAAAGGTGGGACAACGAATCAAGAAAGGATATCGAACCAGAATTTTGCACAGAAGCTCAAGAAGAAGTGTGAATAGAATCTGGAACATGTTGAACCACACCAAAACAGCAAACAGAGAAGGGAAAAATAGCTAAATGAAAGAATGGAAAAAATAGGTTCAAGGGGGAAATCAAGGAAAATGATGTTAGGAAGGCTATTTGACTATCTAGCTAGAAAGAAGAAAAGATGACCTTCATTACATTCATGCATGCAAATGACAATGTAGTCTCAAAAAGAAGCAAAACAAGTTCTAGAGCAACAAACATCATGAGCACAATGCACGTAAGAAAGGAATATAGAATGACAATATGTTCAAAAACTCACTAGGTATGCTCCATCAAACTTAATCTATCACATCAAATTTCATCACCAAATTAGCTAACTAAAAGATGCAAGAATCTATTCAACCACGCTAGAAACTTCAAAATGACAATTGCTTCAAGCTCATAAATTCTACAATTCTTAAAGTGCTATAGAAAATGCAAAAAGGAAAGGTGGAAAGATGAGTAGAATGAGAGTAAAGCAAAACAGCAAAACAGAATAGAAAACAACTAGGAAAAAGGTGGGACAGCGAATCAAGAAAGGATATCGAACCAGAATTCTTCACAGAAGCTCAAGAAGAAGCGTAAACAGAATCTGGAACATGCTGAATCACACCAAAACAGCAAACAGAGAAGGGAAGAATAACAAAAAACACAAAACAGACACGTAAAACAGAACCAACAAACAGAATTAAAATCATCAACAGAACAAAACTAAACAACAAGAACAGAAAATTAACATAATCAGAAAGAACAACANAACATAATCCGAAAGAACAACAAAAACAGAAACATAATAACAGAAACATAATCTGAAAGAACTCCCCTGAAGCTTAATCAAGTCGGGTAGATGGCATCACTCAAAACCACTTCCTCAACCAAACTCTCATCTCCACCATGGAACTTCTTAAGTCGATGTCCATTGACCTTGAAGGTCCTCCCCGTAGTCACATCTCGGATTTCAACTGCACCATAAGCAAAAATATTAGTGACAACAAAGGGTCCCTCCCATCGGGATCTCAAGTTACCTGGCCACAACTTAAGGCGAAAGTTGTATAGAAGCACTTTCTCCCCCACTTGGAATTCCTTCCGAAGGATCAGCTTATCATGAAAGGCCTTAGTCTTCTCTTTGTACAGCCGAGAGTTCTCATAGACCTCTAATCGGAGTTCCTCTAACTCTTGAAGTTGTAACTTCCTCTCGACTCCTAGTAGTCCTATGTCCATGTTGCAAGCCCTAACTGCCCAATACGCCCGATATTCTAACTCCACTGGTAAGTGACACGCCTTCCCAAAGACAAACCTATAAGGCGACATGCCTATAGGTGTCTTGTAGGCGGTCCGATATGCCCATAAAGCATCCTCCAACCTCTTACTCCAATCCTTTCTATCCGGCCTCACAATTTTCTTCAAAATTCTCTTAACCTCTCGATTAGAGACTTCGGCTTGGTCATTCGTCTGAGGATGGTAAGGGGTGGAAGTCTTATGGAAAACTCCATACTTGTTCCGCAAGGTCTTCATGTGCCGGTTGCAGAAGTGTGATCCTTGATCACTGATGATCGCTCTGGGTATGTCAAACCTGCAAAAGATATGTGATCTAACAAACTCGACAACAACATGAGAATCATCAGTCCTGGTGGGAATAGCCTCCACCCACTTGGAAACATAATCCACAGCCAACAGAATATAAACAAAGCCAAAGGAAACAAGAAATGAACCCATAAAATCAATACTCCAAACATCAAAAAGCTCACAGAACAACAAAGGTTGTTAAGGCATCTCATTCCTACGAGTTATATTCCCTAATTTTTGGCATTGCTCACAAGATTTACAAAAGGCATATTCATCATGAAACAAAGTGGACCAATATAGACCAGAATCTAATACTTTCCTAGCTGTTCTCTGAGGACCAAAATGGCCTCCACAGGCATAGGAATGACAGAAAGTAAGCACAGAATGGAACTCATGGTTAGGCACACATCTCCTAATTATCTGATCACTACAGAATCTCCACAAATAAGGATCATCCCACACATAATATTTAGCCTCACTCTTAAATTTATCAATTTGTGCACGTGTGAGGTGTGCAAGCAAAGCATGAGCAACCGGATAATTAACAATATCAGCAAACCAGGGAAACTCACCATGCAGCCCTAAAAGCTACTCGTCAGGGAATGAATCCTGAATGGGAAATTGCTCATCAGAATCTCTCTCGATCCGGCTCAGGTGGTCAGCAACCACATTCTCTGCTTCACTCCTATCTTTAATCTCAAGGTTGAACTCTTGGAGAAGGAGCATCCATCTGATCAATATGGGTTTGGCATCTGGTTTCTTCAGGAGGAACTTGAGTGCTGCATGGTCAGAAAAAATCACCACATGAGAACAAAGCAAGTAAGATCTAAATTTATCTAAAGCAAAGACAATTGCTAAAAGCTCTTTCTCGATTGTGGTGTAGTTCGCTTGGGCAGAATCAAGTGTCCTCGAGGCATAGTAAATCACATGATGGGCCTTACAAACCCTCTGGGCAAGGACTGCTCCCACTGCGTAGTTGGATGCATCACACATCAACTCAAATGGTAGCGTCTAGTCGGGAGGTTAGATGATGGGAGTAGAAGTGAGAGCCTTCTTGAGGTGATCAAATGCATCCTTGCAAGGTTGACTAAAAATGAAATCCACATCCTTTTGCAGCAGGTTGGACATCGGGACGGAAATCTTGTTGAAATCACGAATGAAGCGCCGGTAGAATCCTGCATGACCAAGAAATGAACGAACTTCCCGCACGCATGCGGGGTAAGGTAAAGAAGAAATAACATCAATCTTAGTAGGATCTACCTCTAAGCCTTTGTTAGAGACTACATGTCCTAGGACTATACCTTGTTCTACCATAAAATGACACTTTTCAAAATTCAGAACGAGATTAGTCTCTATACACCTATGCAAAACTCTAGACAAGCTATATAGGCAGTCATCAAAGGAAAAGCCATATACAGTAAAATCATCCATAAATACCTCCATACAATGCTCTATAAAATCAGAAAATATACTAATCATGCAACGTTGGACGTTGGAAGGTACCTGGGGCATTGCAAAGAACCAATGGCATCCGCCGGTATGCAAAGGTGCCGAAGGGGCAGGTAAAGGTCATTTTTTCCTTATCCTTCGGTGCAATGTGAATCCGAAAATAACTAGTGAATCCATCCAGAAAGCAATAGTGAGACTTTCTTGCCAGCCGCTCTAACATCTGATCAATAAATGGAAGTGGGTAATGATCCTTGCGGGTAGCCTGATCAAGCCGTCTGTAATCAATACAAACCCTCCAGTTATTCTGAACTCGAGTGGGAATGAGCTCATCATGCTGGTTCTTCACCACTGTCACTCCTGACTTCTTTGGAACAACTTGCACTGGGCTCACCCACTTGCTATCTGAGATTGGGTAAATAATTCTAGCTTGAAGAAGCTTTGTTATCTCCTTCTTAACCACATCCAGAATCAGTGGCTTGAGTCTCCTTTGTGGCTGCCTCACTGCCTTAGCATCTTCCTCAAGTAGAATTCTGTGCATGCAGGTAGAAGGACTGATGCCAGGTATATTTGCCAGTGTCCACCCAGTTGCCTTCTTATTCACTCTCAGAATGTGTAACAACCTTGCCTCTTGCTCAGGTTGAAGGTTCTTGGCAATAATAACTGGCAGCTGCTCATTCTCCTCTAAAAATGGATAAGTCAAATGCTCAGGGAAGGGTTTAAGCTCCAGTTTGGGTGGCTGCTCTATGGAAGGAAGTAAGGTCTTGGCTGTAGCCTCTAGTGCATAAATCTCCCCCTCACACTTGGCATCAACTGCCACTGCAGGATCATCAACTACTCCATCAACTACTTCAATAACCTCTGTGATAGAATCATTGCTCTCTGAAAATTCAGTAATCCCTAAGCAAACATAGCAAACAGAATCACTATCATAGTCACAACAAATTGAATCATCCAAGAACAGCAACTCAGGGGGTTCAAAGGGAAGACTATCATCAACCTCATCAACTAACTCATCAATAATATCAATGCAGTAAACAAAATGGTCTTCCATGGGATATCTCATGGCATCAAGGATATTAAACTGCACTATACTATCACCAAACTCCATTGAAAGAGTTCCAGAATGGACATCTATCTTGATTCTAGCAGTCTTGAGGAAATGTCTCCCAAGGATGATTAGATTCTTGCTGTTTATTGATTCACTCTCCATGTCTAGGATGTAGAAGTCAGCAGGAAAAAATAACTCATTAACCTGAACTAGTACATCCTCAATCAGGCCTACAGGGTATGCATTGCTTCTGTTTGCAGTTGGATCACCACTCCTATTGGCTGCAAGGGTCCCAATCCAAGTGAATGAAAAACTGACTTGGGCATGACATTGATAGAAGCTCCAAGGTCCAACATAGCATCCTCAAACTTACAGTTTCCAATGACACAAGGTATGGTAAAAGTTCCAGGATCTTGACACTTCTTAGGCATAGGTTGAATGAGGGCAGAAACATTCTGGCCCATACTGACCCGTTCATTGCCTTTTAACTTCCTCTTGTGAGTGCACAACTCCTTCAGGAACCTTGCATACTTTGGAATCTGCCTGATTGCCTTTAACAGTGGAATTTTAATCCCAACTCTCCTAAATGTCTCCAGAAGTTCCCTCTCTTTATCTGCCTCATCCAACTTTTTGGATTGGAGGGCTCTCTGTAGGAAAGACAGAGGAACAGAATGAGTGTTCTTATGCTGCTGTGGCATCTCTAGAGTGCTGGAGTTAGAACTGCTAGGGTCAACAACAAGCTTATCTTGCACATTTGGCTTGTTCTGACCACTGTTGGAATGGTTGGCTGCAGGTGTAAGGGTAGGGTCAGGAATTTCCTTGCCACTCCTAAGGGTGATTGCATTCACATTCTTCCCAATTGGATTAGGAACTGTTTGAGAGGGAAGGTTACCAGAACCTTAAGCTTGTAGTTGACTAATGGATGAAGCCAATTGGCCAATTTGAGTCTCCAAATTCTGAATGGTAACTTCAGTGCTCTGCTGGATTTGGAGGTTATGGGCTGCTAATTGTTTCATAAGCTCTTCTAGGTTAGGTGTAGATTGGTTAGAAGTGGAAGCTTGCTGGTTGGCAGGATGGAAATGTTGTCTATTTTGAAAGTCTGGTGGTCTATTTTGGTATGATTGGTAAGGCTGAGGATTAGGTTGCTGTTGTGGTTGCATGTTATTGCCATATCTCAGGTTTGGATGGTCTCTCCAACCAGGGTTATATGTGGTAGAGAAAGGGTCATGTCTTGGTTGGTGAGGCTGGTAGTACTAAGATTGGGAATACTAAGGCTTGTTGGGAAAAATATTGGCTGCAGCTACTGTTTGGTTAGGGAAGGCAGAGATATCCTCTTGAAGGGTAGGACAAGCATCAATGCAATGGGAAGAACAAGAACATTTGCCACAAACTCGAATTGGTTGTACTGGCTACACTGGTGGCATGGCTGGCTGTTGATGTTTTCCCATGGCTAATTGTTTTCCTACCTCTTGAGGTTTTGTAATGACCAAGTTAATTGTCTAGTTACACTGGTGGCATGGCTGGTTGTTGATGTTGCCCCATGGCTAATTGTCTCACCAATAAGGTTAACTTATCAAGCCTATGTTCCATCCTCTGTTGGTCAGCAGGGTGCACATTAACCTCATTGACCCCTCTATTGGCAGAATGCATCCTAGTGTCAAATTGTTGGGAATTGACAGCCATATTAGAAATCAAATCCCTAGCTGCAGTAGGTGTCTTATCCACCAATGCTCTTCCACTAGCAGAATCAATATTGCTCCTCTCCATAGGCATTAGACCCTCATAAAAATATTGAATTAAGAGTTGGTCACTAATCTGATAGTGGGGACAACTTGAGCACAACCTATTAAACCTTTTCCAATATTCATGCAAGGTCTCTCTTAGAAGCTGCCTTATACCACAAATATCCTTTCTAATTGCAGTAGTCCTAGAGGCAGGGTAAAACTTCTCCAAAAAGAGTCTCTTCATCCCATTCCAATTTGTCACTGAGCCTTGTGAGAGATAGTAGAGTCAATCCTTTGCAGCATTCACAAGAGAAAAAGGAAATGCTCTTAATTTAATGTCCTCCTCAGAAACTTCTTATCGCTTCATTGTTGAACAAACCACATGGAATTCCTTCAAGTGCTTATGGGGATCCTCACCTGCAAGACCATGAAATCTAGGTAACAAGTGTATCAATCCGGACTTGAGTTCAAAAGAAGCATCTAACTCAGGGTATTGGATGCCTAAAGGTTGGTATGTCACATTTGGGACAGCAAGCTCCTTAAGAGTCCTAGGTCTAACATGCATATCATTATGTCCAGCCCTATTGGCAGCATCATTAACATTATGATCTATGTTATGCTCAGTCATGTTATCAACAGAATTAATCACATGATTAGTAACAGAATTAGTAACAGGATTAATGACTACTCTTCTCATAGATTGTCTATTTCAGCTATAAAATGTTTGATCAATCTCACAATCAAAATCACCTAAATCACCGCAAGAAGACCTAGTCATAAATCATGCACATCTAGTGGCAAAATGCTAAAACACACTAAAACAGAATTACCACTCACAGGGTGACAGAATTGCACTAAAATGGAAACACATAAAATGCACTAAACAAAGGCAAAAAGAGACCAAAATAATACTAGTTGATCCATCTAAATATTTTTTTAAAATTTTTCTACCACCACAGGGTGAAAGCTGAGACTAAATAGAACTCAAAAATCAAATAAAAAAAATTTAAAAATGGAAAAGTGGTCAAAATAGTGAAATTTGGCTTAAAAAACGTAGACCTCACAATATTGACTATTGATTGTTGGCCCATTTTCCTTCAACTGACCAAGTTTCAGGTCAATCGGAGTAAAAATTTTTGGCCGGAACAGTACACTCGAAAATTAGTGAATCAAGCCAAAATGCAAGGAAAACAAGGGGAAAATGGGAGCAAATCACCAAAACTCACACAATGACAACTTAAAACATCAAGGGAAACTAAAATGCAAGAAAAACAATAGCCACAGGGCTCACACAGAACAAAAACTTAGCCAAAAAGTAATGCAAATGTGGCCTAAACCGTAAAAAAGAACAAAAACAAACACAAAGTAGAGGAGGAATGGAAGCAAATGACTAGAATTCACACAATGAACTTAAAATCATCAACTAACATTAACATTCCCTGGAAACGGCGCCAAAATTTGATTGGTATTGTCACTTAACCAATTAAATTAAACCGAATCCCCTAATTAGAATACGATAGAGGGCATAATCCGGGTTTGTCTCACAAGGAATGCAATGTGTAATCAATAATTTCAAGTTAAAAAATAAGGGATTGTCAAACAGAATTGTATTTCTAGATTGTAAAAAGCAGAATTGAAATAGGATTAATTAAGTTGATTAAAACGTAACCTAGCTAGACATTCATCCATAAACCGGTTTGATCCATCCTAGATTAACATGAGTGATTAAGTCCTAATGCAACAATGCTAATTGAGTTTAATCACAACCAAAATCTCTAATTATGACTAATTATTCCTACTAAGTTATCACTTAGAATTCGATTAACCTCATTCAATTACTAATCTTGTAATCAGAATGATTAAGCAATTAGTGACTAATCTGAAAATTGAACCTCAATTAGCAATTCTTCAAAGGATTCATGCACAGAATTAAAGATTAATCAATCTAAATTCTATTTCACACCTAAACATCCATATAACTCACAAAGATCTCCATGATCCATATAAAATATCCAGACAATCAGAATCCAATAAAAAATGAAATTGCATTAAGCTTAATCAAATTAAGTAAATAATCTCAAGAACAAAATCGAATTTAATCAGAAGTCTAACTTATTTACAAGAGTTCTACTCTTCCATGGTCATGAAATCCAAGCTCCAATGAGGGAAGAAAATCATAGTTCAATAAGTTCCAGAAAATACAAGAGAGAAAAATAAAACTATCTAGTCTAAAAATTTTATAACTCGTCTATCTCATTTCTCTGATTAAAACTTCTTAACTTTCATGCACACATAATTTACCCCTAATCTAGTTTAAACCTCTGGACCTTAGCTTCAAATGGGCTCCGGTTTGGGCCTAATTGGGTCTGAATTGAGGAAGTTAAGCCCATTTAAGTCCATCTAGATCCATATAGGTCTCTAGACTAATCAGTTATTTTCGACAGGCAAGAAGACTATCTTAACTTCATAATTTGTTGAACCAGCCTTCATAAAAATTAAAGCCCTGTGCCTTAGCTTTCCAATGGGACCATTTTCAAGTCCATAAGATATGTACAACACAAGTTATGGTCCAAACACTGCATGCGGGTAAGGATCCAGCGGCAGCAACTATACTCTGACTTCAGGGTTAAATTTGACTCACTGAACGTTTAAATTGGCCTTGGAGGTCTGAATGAAAGTTGTAGATAATCCGCTTAGCTTTCCTACAATGCAAGAATCACAATTTTTAGACATACAAAACTAAAGATATACCCGAAATACAGAATAATGTCAAAACCTTAATAATGCTGAAAAACACACTTAAGCCCAATTTGAACTTAATTAATGAAATATGACCCAAGCCCAATTAAATAAGC
>QAOA01008462.1:0-20136 GCA_003255065.1 Cercis canadensis
TTTCTCATTACTTTTAGCATCAGTTTCTAACACATATTACTGGACATGACTGAAACTGAGAGAAATGGTTTGCTAAGTTGGATAGTTTTTCATCTTATTATCCTCAAATGAATGAAAACATCTTTAAAATATGTTATCATTCATGTCAAATTTAAGTCAGATGATTAAAACGTTTTTTTTTTTTTTNCCATACGTCCGCACTGATTATAATGGATATTGTGCCATCTTTATCTTCGCCAAGGATGTTTGAGTATGCACTACTGTTCTTTATCGCCATGGCATTCAAATGATTGAAACATTTTGGTATATGGCCAGAAAAGTTATTTTGTGCACTTGAAAAAACTTTAGAGCACATATTTGAAGGGGAATCTGACCTGAAAATTTGTTTGATCAAATATCAAATATCCTCAAATTCGCAAGCCTCTCCCAAACCCATGGTGGGATGACTCCTGAAAATTTATTCTCTCCAAGGTCCAAGGCAATCAACTGACTCGTATTCTTCAAGAAGAGAGGAAACTTTCCTGAAAGTGTGTTGTTATGAAGTTGCAACGACCGAAGCCCAAATAAGGATCCCATGGATGTAGGAATGTTGCCAGTAAGAAAGTTGTTTTCCTGCTTTAATATCACCAAATTTTCCCACGTCATCCAACAGTTAGATATTTCACCTAATAAATTATTTGATTTGAGATTGAGGAATTCTAAGATATTGGGCTTGTGTTGTTTGTGACATAAGAAGTGAGTTATGAATCCTAAAAAGGAATTGATTGAAAGATCTATCTCAATTACTTCTGGAGACAAATAAGGTAACTGGCCACTCAAGTGGTTCGAGATAAGGGAAAGTTATTGGATTCTCTGAAGATATGGAAAGATCTCCACATATTTGATTGTGAGAAAGATCAAAGTCAGTATCCAGTTGGGATGAAACACATCCCGAGAGAATTTCCAAGATTTCAAATACCTTTTGATTGAATTTTGCTAATGAAAATAGACCTCCCTCAAGCTGTAGAGAAATGCGAGTATTGCTGTGCTTCTCAAATTTTCAGAGTTTCCCTTCTCTCCCTGTGTTTTGGTTTCTTTTCCTTTCTTTTTGTATCTCACTCTGTCTCTTTTTTTTTTTTTGCTTGGGGAGGCCATTTTATAGCCAGAATTGGGGTTCATTTTCTTATTGATGTTAAACTCTTCTTCTCCCATTTGCATGCTGTGTAGCCAAAGGAGGCAATGGAGGTGGCGTCACCCAATGGAGCAGAGGCAAAAATGCCAAAACGGTTGCTTGCTGCACCCTGTTTTCATTTAATTTCTTTTGTCTCATTTTAATGAATCTCGACAGGATCTCTTGTTTTGAAAAATAAAAGATTTTGACTAATTATTAGGGGAAAAATTGGTTGCTGTGCTTTCTTTGGTTGTTAAGTATAATATGCATCGTAAAAATAACATTTGTACATAAAATTTACAAAATTCAAATTATCCTATAATCAATTGACCCTAGGTGCCTGCCAGATAGGTAATGGGCAGAGATGCCATCTTTTGATAATGCTCAGAATATGTAAGTTCCATCCCACTTGGTAGCTGGATGACTTGCATTATTATTTTTGGGGTTCACAGTAGAATGAATGTTATAATTTTAATTCTATTAGTATTTGCATGGAAAAACTGATCTTAGATATATACTTCAAATATAATTTTACAAACACTAATTATCACATAAAATTTGGTCTAACTTTAAATTTATTGGGTAACAAGACCACAGTACTACATGACAAATCTTACTTTCAATCAGAAACAGTACCGCACTTTGTACCACACGTTCTCAATCAATTGAAAGTAGGCATGCCTCCATGATCTGTATAAGAGTAAAGGACCAACAAATCCCCAAAATCCCACAATAAATCCGAATGCCATGCTCACATAAAACCAATCTATTCCATGCCCATCACCTTCTTTGTACTTGTTATCAACATCTGGAATTGCATCTTGTATATGGCAGTTATTGAGAAGTGGAGGACCGCACAGATGATTGCCAATAAAGCTGGACTCTTCAAAGCTTTGCAACTGAGTTCCTGTTGGAATTTTTCCCTTCAAATTATTACAAGACAAGTTCAACTTGCTTAAAAAGGTCAAATTCGCTATGCTTGGAGGAATTTCACCAAAAAATTGATTCCTTGACAAATCAAGGGACTCTAACGTTTTCATATTACCAATGCTTTTAGGAATATTGCCGGTCAAAATATTTTTAGACAAGTTCAAAGAAAGCAATGCCAACAAACTTGTGATTTCTATAGGTATCTCCCCTGATAATTTGTTACCTGAAAGGTCAATACTTGTGACGAGTCCGAGAGTAGTTCTGTATTCCATATCAATTCCTTTTAGATGTAGTTTTGCCGTAACTATGGAGACTAGTGTGCCATTTTTTTCTTTGATAAGGATGCGTGAATCTGAACTACTGTTCTTTATCATCATGGCATTCAAATGATTGAAACATTTTGGTATATGCCCAGCCAAGTTGTTTTGTGCGAGGTCTAAGACTTGAAGAAACTTCAGTGTGCAGATTTCTGGGGGAATCTGACCAAAAAAATTGTTTGATTGAAGACGAAGTATCCTCAAATTCTTGAGCCTCTCTCCAATCCATGATGGAATGGTTCCTGAAATTTTATTCTCTCCAAGGTCCAAGAATATCAATTGACTAGAATTCTTCAAGAAGAGGGGGAATTTTCCTGAAAGTTTGTTGCTGCCAAGTTGCAATGACTTGAGCTCAGCTAAGGATCCCATGGATGTGGGAATGTTGCCACTAAAAGAGTTGTTTTCCAATGTTACTGTCAACAAATTTTGCCACATCATCCAACAATCAGGTATTTCACCTGATAAATTATTTGATTTCAGATTGAGAAATCCTAAGTTTGTGGGCTCGTCTTGTTTTTGACACAGGAAGTGAGTTATGGATCCTGAAAAGGAATTCATTGAAAGATCTATATAAACCACATCAGGAGACAAATAGGGCAGCTGGCCGCTCAAGTTATTTAAACTTAGATCAACACCTTCGATGCTGATTGGATTCTCTGATGATATGGAAAGATCTCCATAGATTTGATTGTCAAAAAGACTAACCCAATAAGCATTGGAAAATGAGGACCAAAACCAATTGGGGATAGAATCTGAAATCCTCGTGTTGGCTAGCTCCAATTCTTGAAGATCCTTTTGTGATTGAATCCATGACGGAAAGTTGGGACCCAATTGCCAAGACTTCAAGTGTAACCTCCACAGCTGAAAAGGAGGACTCCACTTGGAATTCACTTTTAAAGTGAGTTGGATTTCTGATGCATCCAGTAACATCAAATTTGTTAGATTTGAAAGGTGAGCCTCAGTAACAACTCCTTGGAACTGATTATAACCCATGGAAAGAAATTGCATTTCAGAAAGCTGTCCGATAATTTCAAAAGGATTCCCTTGGAATTGGTTCATCTTAATAGAAAGATATTCCAAAGATGATAATTTTCCTAATGATCTAGGAAGCACACCTTGAATAGAGTTGTTGTAAAGATTGAGTTCAACAAGATTTTTAAAGACCCCAATTTGATCAGTCAAATAGCCTGATAGTTGAGAGTGAACAACTCCCAAATTCTCTAGTTGGTTTGAAACACATCCAGAGAGAATTTCTAAGATTTCAGATACCTTTTGATTGCATTTTGCAAATGACAAATAGACCTTTCTCAAGTTGCAGAGATATGCGAAAGATGTTGGAATTTTTCCTTCAAGTTGATTATCTCTCAAATCAAGGCTAACAATAGAAGTCAATTTTGCTATGTCACCTTGAATTGTCCCATGCAAATTGTTTTTGCGAAGGTTAAGAGCCTTGAGACAACTAAGACTGTATAACCAATTGGGGATGGAAGATATGAACAAATTATCAGATAAGTCAAGATTTTCAAGCAGAGTGAGGTTTTGAATACCATCAGGAATTGGACCTAGGAAGTGATTGCCACCTAATTGAAGAGAATTCAATTCTCTGAGCCCAAATATCCACTTTGGGATAAAAGAAGCCTGCAAGTAATTAGTTTCGGAAAGATCAAGGATGACAAGAGAAGAGAAGTTTATGCTGGATGGCTGATTGTGATAATTGAGAGGACAATTAAACAAGTGTAATTCCTTCAAAGCTGGAAGTTTGTGTGTAACCCAAAGCCAATCAGAGGCTTCGGATATGTTTGTAGAACTCATATCAAGATATTGTAGGGAGGAGAGACTAGACAGCCATTGAAGATTTTCTACATATAGGAATAATTCATCACTATCACTTCCAAGGTTAAGATGGAGCAAATTTGTGAGGTTCCCAATTTCATGAGGGATTTTGCCACTGAACTTTGGTGTGTCGTGAGTTGTTTTGAGGTCAAGATAGAGCAAACTGGAAAGGTTTCCAAGTTGATGAGGAATTTTCCCAGTAAATCCTGCTCCAGAAAGGTTAAGATATGTTAAGCTCCTCAATGATCCTATAAAACTGGGAATTGGCATACCTCCAAAATCATTGCCGCTCAAGTCCAGGTGGTTCAAGTGCTTCAAATCAAGCAAAGAAGGATTTATCTCTCCACCAAATCTTGTTCTTTTGTAAGCTTCACGTAGACCAAAATAGTGAAACCCCTGGAAAGAAGGAGAACTTCTAAGGTGGAGCTCAAGGACATGGCCGGTTACGCTGTTGCAGACAACACCTTCCCATGTACAGCAATCCCTATTGCCAGTCCAAGATTGGAGCCTATTTGAACGATCCATAAGAGTTTGCTTGAACTTAAGAAGAGCTTCTTGCTCACTTGCTATGCATAGAAACTTAGTGGATCCTGCGCAAATGCAAAAGTCAAAAGAAAGCAAGGTAAAACAGCAAATGAAAACGATGATAACAGTACTGGTCGAACCAGCCATGACGACAGCAATCAAAAGCTTTAATTGTAGTTCTGGTGCACATACAGCTCTTATACACTGGTATTTATAATGTCACTTTGGGATATAAACGGTGGCTATTAGCCTCCAACTTTCGATTTTCTTAATTTCGTCTTATTCTTATCTTCCTCTATTACTACTACTACTACTACTCCTGTTACTCTAATTATTATTATATCAATGTAGTTTTATATTGCGCTTCACTCAAGTTGTCATAATATCTATCAAGTGTACTTCTTCTTGCCCCATAAATTTAATGAAAGCCTTTAGATTTTATAATTATGAGTAAAATTTTTTGTTTAAGATTAATTGTAGCTTAATAAATTATGTGTAAACCAAAAATGAATTCCTCTGTGGCTCATACTAATTGAGTGTGAATTATGAACCAACCATATGGACACAAACTTCTTAAGGTCTGTAGTTTGCACTAATTGAGTGTGAATTACGAACCAACCATGTGGACACAAACTTTTTATGGAGACTAGGAGATATCTTCATTCATATAGTTTTCTAGAAAAAATTTCTCCTTCTACTTACCAAAACTATTACAACTTGTCAGTCAATACCAAAAGCTAGTTGTATGGCTCTAGAAAAATCCAATATAGGGCAGAAAGTGGAAGGTTGCCCAGTACTTTTAGTTTTGTGGAGAATAACCATTTCTAAAATTATCTTTAGACAAAAATGCTTAGCTTCATATATATATATATATAATTAATAACCCAGTATAACTAAGTTGAGCCATCCCTATTCTTGGGTTCCACCTCATATCTTTTTGATTATTTCTTGCAAATATGAAAAAAATCATGAATGCATTAGCCGCAACCAGCAATTTAGTTCTCCTAATGCTCCTTCTAACTGGTACAAGTTGTCTGTCAATACAGTAGAAGGTGTATTTTAACTTTGTAATTATTGGTTGTGTGGACCACTGGTTATACGCATAGTTCATCTAAGAAATGAAGGAAAAAGATTGTGGCATACTATAGAATGAGATGATAGAATATACAAGCATCATTGCATACTATACTTTTCCCTAGTGCTAAACAATAAAATCGTAAAATTTGAGACTCAAACTCTATACACAGGCACAGCAATATGTATGCAAAACGATAGTACAGAAGGTATTGGTAATGGTCTAAGGCTCTAAGTATAAGATAACTTACTCTTTTCCTTATTTTTTCGATTGTTCTTTAACAAATGAAGAATGCGATCATGATTATTTTTTTTCCTTAGAAAAAAGAGAAACAAAAAGACGGTGAGTCGGTGATCTTAATTTGAATATCGGTTTTGTTTTAAACTATATTCTATCATTAACTCAACATAACAATACAAGATCAACCATACCACTGTTACTTCAATCTAAGTTGCTTTCGTTTTGCATTTCAATGTAATTACTTCAAAGCATCAAGCACCAAACTAATAATGTATTCAAATTTTTTCACACTAATTCAACTTAATTGAGCATTTTACCGGGCATGTGATATAAATAGCCAACATCATGAAATAGTGGAAAGAAAGTTAAAGGCTACGTACATTTCCTTTCGTGGAGAAAAACCATTTTCAAAATTATCTTGAATACTCTCATATATATTTTTTCATTATATATTTGGTAGTGTGCGAGACAGCTAAGATATTTCCTAGTGTCTACAGCCACCCAGACATGAAAATTATTGTAGGAAGACTTTTTGTGTGGTCCTTGTGTAAGTAGGCAACATAATGGCCTCAAATCTTAAAAATGGTACGTTTTCAACAATTTAGAACTGAGTTGACTGGAAACTTGCAAATGATTTATTAACAAGGATTCCAGCTAAGGTGATAAGGGAATTGGACTAAAAAGAATTGCAGTTACTAATTTAAGTAATTTAATTCGAATGGCATGAAATTAACTTGGGGGAATTGAAAATCTGTCTCAAGTTAGATAGATTTTATGACAGAATAAGCTTATTATAAATGGAAATTATGTCCCAATTTAGGAATTATAAAATTTAAATTTAATTGCATTTCATAATACAAATGGTATAACTCCACGATCAACTTGGATATGCTCTTTTGGAATAAGAGTTGCGTTGGAGTTGGATCAGTCATGGAAATTAAAGAGCAGAGAAAAACTGCCAATGGGAACCCACAACTATTTAAGAGTATATAATACAAGTTGCAGGAACCACACCTTACAAATATGACCTAACCTGCTAAGATATTTTTAGGCCGCAAGACTTGACAAACACTATGGAAAGACTTGTTACTTCAAAGCAAGACTTAACTAACGCTATTGGAAGACTTGTCACGATCTCTAAGTCTTTAACAGATTTAAATAAAGGTCTGCAACTGCAATATTGCAGTTACAGTGACATTTGCAACTTAATATATGCGAGATAATTGAGTCTCAAACGTTAAAAATGTTAACGGAAATTGCTGACACGTTAAAAGAAAAAAAAAAATTTCCTAAATACCTTCCACATAATCTTTTTGTCAAGAGTCAACCCAACACCTGTGGGATAGTGTTTTTTGTGAATGCTGTGGTGAAAAGAGGAACAAGGAAAAATGGTAGAAGAAGAGGGCAATTTTTGGGGTTCACAAATTTCAGATACCAGTTGCCGTGTTTGACCACGATCCATGTTCGCTGCTGGTACATCCATGAACGAGTTCTTGATAAGAAATTGATTCAAATATTTTCTTATACATTATCCATAAGAAATTGGTAGTATTTTCTTATACATATGAGAAAATACAATCATTATTGAGTAAAACTTTTTTTTAATTCTTGGAAAATGTAATCACTGATAAATTCGTGCTCCAAAAATTTTTGGTGACAAATTGATCATTGAATTATTGTTCCATCGGATAAATTAGTCCTCCGGTAGAGTCTTGTTAGTGATATTTAAGGACTAATTTGTCCGACGGAATAATAATTCAAGGACTAATTTGTCACCAAAAATTTTTGTAAGACGAATTTGTCAGTGACTGTATTTTTCAATAACTAAAAAAGGGTTTTACTCATCATTATTTCATAGATTTCACTAATGTTATAAACTAATATTTCAAGCACCTTAGTAATGTATACAATTTTTTATTTTATTTTATTTTATTTTATTTTATTTTATTTGCATTTGTTCAACTTAATTATAGAAAGTTGCATGGAAAGAAAATGGAAGGGTGCCGAGCAGGCGAGTACTTCTGGTTTTGTGGAAAATAACAATTTTCAAAATTATCTTTAGACAAAAAAATGCCCAGCCTCAGATATTTTTGATTCTATACATGTGGTCTTTTACTTATTTCCATTCAATCCCTTGCTATTTTTTTTTTCATATACACAGGCACAGCAATATGTATGCAAAACGATAGTACAGAAGGTATTGGTAATGTTCTAAGGCTCTAAGTATAAGATAAATTACTCTTTTCCTTATATTTTCCATTGCTCTTTTTCAAATGAAGAATGCGATCATGATCATTTTTTTTCCTTAGAAAAAAGAGAAACAAAAAGACAGTGAGTCGGTGATCTTAATTTGAATATCGGTTTTGTTTTAAACTATATTCTATCATTAACTCAACATAACAATACAAGATCAACCATACCACTGTTACTTCAATCTAAGTTGCTTTAGTTTTGCATTTCAATGTGATTACTTCAAAGCATCAAGCACCATAGTAATAATGTATTCAAATTTTTTCACACTAATTCAACTTAATTGAGCATTTTACCAGGCATATGATATAAATAGCCAACATCATGAAATGGTGGAAAGAAAGTGACAGGCTACAGAGTACATTTCCTTTCGTGGAGAAAAACCATTTTCAAAATTATCTTGAATAGTCTCATATATATTTTTTGATTATATATTTGGTAGTGTGCGAGACAGCAAAGATATTTCCTAGTGTCTACAGCCACCCAGACTTGAAAATTATTGCTGGAAGACTTCACCTGCTACACAAAATTTCTAACCCATTCCACAAGCACCGTAATGTATTCAAAATTTTTGCACTAATTAAACTTAATTGAGCATTTCCAAAATTATCTTCACAGCAAAAATGAGTAGATCTATATATATCTTTTGAATTTATATTTTTATGCATACTCGGTCATTTAGTATAAATGTCCTTTCAATTCAATCCCTTTCTTTTTTATTTTTTATTTTTTATTTTATTTTTGTTTTACAGAAAACTTTATTGACTTTTCTACCTAACACATTTCATATGCTATGTGAAATTTCTACCAACAGTTTAATGAAGTTGGCTTACATGGTATTCTAAATTAACTTAATTGTGCATTGCAGAACATATGATATAGATAGCATGGGTATATGAAGACCAAAACCAGTAAGGCAACTACTTCGGGAGACAAATAAGGCAACTGGCCACTCAAGTGGTTCGAGCTTAGATAAAGTTAAGGGATAGTTATTGGATTCTCTGAAGATATGGAAAGATCTCCACAGATTTGATTGTGAGAAAGATCAAACTGCACAGCATAGGTATATGAAGACCAAAACCAATTAGGGATAGAATCTGAAATCTTGGTGTTGGATATGTCCAATATTTGAGGATACTTTTGTGATTGAATCCATGAAAGAAAGTTAGAACCCAATTGACAGGATGACAAGTGTAACGTGAACAGCTCAAAAGGAGGACTCCACTTGGGATTCACTTTTAAACTGAATTGGCTCTCAAGAACATTAAACTTGTCAAATTTGAAAGTGAGCCTCAGTAACAACTCCTTGGAATTGATTATAACTCATGGATAGAGAATACATTTAGGAACCCGCCCAATAATTTTAAGAGGATTCCCCCTGAATTGGTTGTTGGCAATATCAGGGTATTTCAAAGATGATAATTTTCCTAATGATCTAGGAAGCGCACCTTGAATAGAGTTGTTGGAAATATCAAATTCAACAGGATTTGTAAAGACCCCAATTTGATCAGTCAAATTACTTGATAGTTGAGAATTAGGAACGTACAGAGTATCTAGTTGGGATGAAACACATCTCGAGATAATTTCCAAGATTTCAAATACCTTTTGATTGAATTTTGCTAATGAAAAATAGACCTGCCTCAAGCTGCAGAGAAATGCCAATGATGTTGAAAATTTTCTTTCAAGTTGATTTTCTCTCAAATCAAGGCTAACAATAGAAGTCAATTTTCCTATGTCACCTGGAATTGTCCCACGCAAATTGTTTTTGCGAAGGTTAAGAGACTTGAGATGACTAAGACTGTATAACCAATTGAGGATGGAAGATAGGAACAAATTTTGAGATAAGTCAAGATTTTCAAGCAGAATTAGGTTTTGAATACTATTAGGAATTGGACCTTGGAAGTGATTGCCACCTAATTGAAGAGAATTCAATTTTCTGAGTCCAAATATCCACTTTGGGATAAAAGAAGCCTCGAAGTAATTAGTGAGGGAGAGATCAAGGATGACAAGAGAAGTGAAGTTAATGCTGGATGGCTGATTGTGATAATGAAGAGGACAATTAAACAAGTGTAATTCCTTCAAAGCTAGAAGTTTGTGTGTAACCCAAAACCAATCAGAGGCTTCGGGTCGGTTTGTGTAACTCAAATGAAGTATTCTAGGAAGGAGAGACTCAACAGCCATTCAAGATTTTCTATAGAGAGTAATAATTCATCCCAGTAAAAAGAATAACTTCCAAGGTCAAGATAGAGCAAATTTGTGAGGTTCCCAAATTCATAAGTAATTTTGCCACTGAACTTTGGTCTGCCGTCAGTAGTTTTGAGGTCAAGATAGAGCAAATTGCAAAGGTTTCCAAGTGAACTTTGGTCTGCCGTCAGTAGTTTATCTGATTTTGAGGGACACGTTGAAACCTAACCTAACTTAATAGCATTCAACTATAGTTGCAGCCTAGAGGAAAATAAAACACAAGCTCCTTAATAACAACATAACACATAAGTACACAACTAAAAAAACAAAATAAATTAGCATAATAACTGTCAACTCTCTTAAAACCCACATGCCTGTGGAATTCTTTTATGGTGAGATTTGACTTTCTTATCGCCTTCAAGTGCAGCTTTCTTCGATAAGAAATTTATTTAAGATTAATTATTGTTCTTATTGTATTGATGAATTATGTGTAAATAAAGAATGAATATAGACTGTGTAGGATCACACTAATTGTGTGTGAATTATGAATCAACCATTCAGTTTTCTATAAAAAAATTCTTCAGATGCTCCTTCTACCCTAACTGGGACAAGTTGTTTTTCAATACAATAGAAAGATGCACTAAGCCTTAAGGAAAATGCAAGCAATATAGGACAAGTGTATATTCAAGCTGGTGAAAGAGATTCATTTTGGTTTAAAATATCGATTTTGCTTTAAAATAAATTCGATCATTAACTCATCATAACAATACTGGATCAACCATGCCACTGTTACTTCAATTTAAGTTGCTTTAGTTTTGCATTTCGATGTGATAACTTAAAAGCATCAAGCACCATAGTAATGTATTCAAAATTTTGCACTAATTCAACTTAATTGGGTATTTTACAGGGCATGTGGTATAAATAGCCAACATCATGAAAGGGTGGAAAGAAAGTGAAAGGTTATACACTACATTTCCTTATCTTTAGACCGAAAATGAGTAGTCCCATATATATCTTTTGACTCTATATTTTTTTGGTTTAGCTCGGGACATGAGCAATAACCGATAAATCCCTCCCAACAAGTGTGATACCAAGAATTCGAACTCAAGACTTTTGGCCTAATGCCTTGAGGCTCAGCTTGTTTTCACTAGTCAACACCTTGTTGGTATCTTGACTCTATATATTTTTATTTTCATGTGTACTTGGTCATATAATACAGACGTCCTTTCAATTCAATTCAATTCATTTCTTTTCTTTTTCTATTTTTGTTTAATTTAAACTTTATTGACTTTTTTGGCTAACCCACTCCACATGCTATGCGAAATTTCTAACCCATTCCACAAGCATCGTAATTTATTCACATTTGTTGCACAAATTAAACTTAATTGATCATTTTACAAACCATTAATGTGACTTCCAAACTGATTAATTCAAGAAAGACGTACGTCCATCCATTTCACACTGACTTACAAAATATGCTTTATTGATTTGTCAAAAAATTTGCACTAATTCTTATATATAACTAATTGAGAGCCTTTTTCTTGTGAGTATATTTATCTAAAGCTAGTATACTCGCTCCCTCATTCCCTCTCTTATGTTTTTTTAATTTGTCTTTTCTTTCTTCACGGGTCTTCTCTCATTTTTACTTTATCTGCTTGTGCATTGCACATGTATTGAACTAGTTCAACTTAATAGAGCATTTTACAAACCATTCATGTGACTTACAAACTGATTAATTCTAGAAAGACATAAAGCATCCTCATTTCCAAAAACAAAACAAAAAAATACAAACCATCCCTGTAACTTCCAAATTGATTAATTCAAGAAAAAAGTAAAGCATCCTCATTTCCAAAAAAAAAAAAGTAAGAAATACAAACCATCCCTGTAACTTCCAAATTGATAAATTCAAGAAAGACGTAAAGCATCCTACGTCCATCCATTTCACACTTACTTACAAAATAAGTTTTATGACTTTATCAAAATGCTTTTAGTTTCTCATTATTATGACATTGTCCTCTGCTGTGGAAAATTCACACTGGCATGACCTTCGTGGAGTTTGTGACCCATTTCTGTCAAACAAGAATTTTACATGACCTACTGAAATTGTGGAAAAGGAAGGTAAAGGGAAGCACACAAGGGCCTCCATGTGATAGAGGACGGCATATATTTAAGCATGCATAGCTAATAATAGATGCGAGATAATTACTATTAGAAAATCAACTTTATTCATGATTTGCTAACTTGTGTAATAAAGCATCTTGTGTATAGGAACTAACACAACGCAGAGGATCAATCTTCCGTAAAGGGAACACAAGTTCCCTTTTTTTCTTCGTCCATGGTCTCCCTTAGAGAAGTAAATAATTATAATTTACTGATAAGAACACTTCAACTGAGAGCCTCAAGTACCTAAACATCTAGAAAACTGAAAAGCTAGAGCATGCACTCACCAAATGTTAGTGTGTAAAGCACATATGGTAACATTATGGTGACATGTTAAGGGAACTTAAATGAGTTAAATTTCATATTGTCAACGTTAAAAAACAAAAAGAAAAATACATGAGTAATTTGCTAATAAATGCAAGATAAATATACCTTTTTATACACTATTCTACTTTCAATTTTTGTCTTTGTAATTTCAATTGCTTTAATTAAAGCTTTTAAATTTTTAAATTTTAATTGAGTCTCAAACATTAAAAATGTTAACAGAAATTGCCGACACGTAAAAAATAAAATCGTTTTTTCTCAATACTTTCCACATAATTTTTTTGTCAAGATTTAACCCAATACCTTGTTAGACATAAAACTATTCATGAGTCTTCTCCTAACAACTTAATCTTTTAGGTTAATTGGTTTTTGACATGATATTAGAGTCTATTTGACCGAGCGGTTAGGAGATTGAATTTTTCGCCCCAACTTTCTCAATTAAATTAAAATTTCAGTATATGGTATAAATGGGCTTGTACTTTGTCCATTCTTCAAGCCCCAATGACTTTCTCGTGCTTACCTAACAGCTTAAACTTTTAAGTTGAATTAGTTCTTAACACACATGTGGAATGGTGTTTTTGTGAGTGTTGTGGTGAAAAGAGGAACATGAAAAAATGGTAGAAGAAGAGAGTAATTTTTGGGGTTCATAAATTTCAGATACCAATTGCCTTGTTTGACAACGTTCCACGTTTTTTGCTGGTACATCCATGAAGGAGTTCTTAATAAGAAATTGATTCAAATATATTGTCCCCTCTTTGGTGTATCTGTTCATTTCCATTTCATTGTTGATAAATAAAGTTTAACTATCTTTGAGGAAATAAAATTATGAATCTTAATAAGAAATTGATTCAAATATATATGTCAACTACTTAAGGAAACAAATAAAGCAACTGGCTAGTCATGTGGTTCTAGCTTAGATCTACGTACTGGATGGTCATCGAATTCTCTGATGATATGGAAAGATATCAACAGATTTGATTGTGAGAAAGATTAAAGTAAATTAGAGGACCAAAACAAATTGAGGATCGAATTTGTGGGAATCACAAATACCCTAACAAAATCCATAAATAAGTAATTCATCAGTTTCACAATTGGCAAAACAAAAATTTAACGGCATATATTCACAAAAGCTCAGATCATCACATATCTTCTTTTTGATACTGCATCCTCGGCGTCTAGCAGGCCAATTTGTGTCTCACAAAGTATGCATCACCGTCTATGGGGCAAGTAAATTTGAAATTTATAGGAAACAGAGAAGAATTTACAACATGGTTGCACTCATACAACAAACTAGAGTTCTCATCATTGGAAGTGTACTCGTAGAAATCAAAATCCAAGCTGACATTGGTGTAGTCTTTGCGACAAGGGTTACCCAATAAATCCATTCTTGCAATCTTCAGAATTCGGGTAGTGAAATTGATATCAAGAACATGAAATTTGTCTGACGTTATGTTAATAATCGCGCCGTCTTCCCAGCAATTGAGCTTGCAGTTGGGATGCCCACAATGCTCAAGTTGGCCATCAGGCCAGAAAGGGGTAACTAATCTGAGTTAAATGGTGTTCAAGCTGTGTAGCGTTTATCATCAGTAGCAACAATATGTTGGGAAGAGAATATAGTGGAAGAGGAAGGTGTTGAACAAGAGAAAGGGAGGGGGGAAGAAGAAAAGAAGGAAGCCTTCTAGTTAGTTCTTCTAGGAATTGGAAACACTAAAACACAGAAATCTGAGAGGCCAAATTAGATTTTTTTTTTTTTTTTTTTTTTTTTTTTTTTTTTNCCAAAAATTCAAACTCAGGACCTTTGACCTAAAACACAATTAGTTTTATGTATAGTATAATTAGAGGTGGTAATTAGGTCAGTCGACCCAACCTAAATTTAATTGAGCTGACATATAGCTAGCCTTGCCTAGCTTGACCCTAATGTTAAAATTTATTTTTAATTTTTTTGGTTAAAATGAAAGTATATATGTATGTAAAAATATATAATTAACTTTTATGTTATCTCTTTAATTTTCTTTCATTTAATATAATAAATTACATAATGAAAAACAACTTTTTTTTACATAAAAAATATCTCTATTTTGTAATGAACATGAAATTTAATAATATATATCATATTGGTGACTTTTAAATCTTTCATGATTATAATAATATCACCATTTTATAATAGATTTTTCATGATGAAGATTCTTATCCCAATGAAGATGAATATCAAGTGAAGCCTAACATGCTCTAAATATCTTTCTTAATGAATTGAACCTTTTTAATTTTAGGAATCCTTCCTTAAAGATGTGTTGGCCAACCTTTATTACAATAGTTGCATAAATAATACTACTTACACAATTGTTATATTTTATTAGAATAATTATACGAATAATTTCATCTTAATTTTACAAAAAAATAAAATAAAAATCAGGCCACCACCAGGTTTTTCAAAATTTGAGCCCATCAGACGGTTGAGCCTTATCTGGCCAGGCCAAAATCAGCTCAATTTTTTAGGGCCAACATTATGCAGCCTAGCATAGTCTTAACACCGGGTTAAACAGACTAACCCATCGGACTAGATCCATTTTGCCACCTCTAAGTATGATTCCAACAAATAGGCATGTTTCAAAATGCTAATGATGATCAAGGAATTCAAGAATCCATAGAATCAAAGTCAAAGTCAAATCAAATGATTTTTTACTAATTAAAGATGAAAACTGAAAGGAAATGAAGGATAATTGATGAAAACTAATTAAGATACATTCGTCTCATCTTTGTTTTTCTAAAATAAACCTATATCATATGCTAAACAAAAAAGAAAATCTATTTCAATTTTTAACGTCCCTCAAATGCAAGGTAATCGGTGCATAGATACTAAACAAAGTAATTTTATATATATGCCAACTATCCCCTCAAATGTCAATTCCTAATTTTACTAAGTAATGGCCACCAAAACTTCAAAGAAAAAAGAAAACCAATATAATAAGGTTATGATGTGATGTGGTATGTTTCTATTTTGGTCTATGATCTTCTACTTGGGCCTTATAACTTTGGGTTTTATATTTGAGCCCGTTTATCATCCTATTTGGACAACTTTGTATTGTATTCCACCATCTCAACTCTCAAGTCCAAAGTTCAATTTAACAAGACCCAAAAAAAAAAGGAGGGTGATTTTTTGAGTTGCATTCCTATTGGCCAATGTACAGAATATAATTGGTTAGTTAGTTAGCTTATATAGTTTATTTATAACTAGAGTGATTAGTTAGACAACTGTACCTTAGTTAGTCTTCATTCATTTTGTTAATCATAGTTAGTATTCTGTTATAAGGCAGTTAATGAATGCTGAGCTGCCTGCCTACGTGGCACCTTAGTCTTTTACTTATATAAGACATTATGTATACTGTACTGATATAGGATTGGAATATACAGAATATTTCTCCTTTCACTCTGACTTCATTTTCTTCTTGCTTCGTTGCTTGGCTACTCATCCTTTGTAAGGATTGTTACATGGTATCAGAGCAAATCGATCCAGATTTGCTACATCTGCATCTTGATCATACTCTGAAGCAAGATTAAGAAAGTGATTCTGCATCCATTCGTTTGACGATGGAATCCGCAGCTGGAACAGAAACTGGAAATGCAACTGCATCTTCGCATAGGGAAACCACAAGCAACTTCAATGGAGATCCTCTGATGTTAGCAACCTCAGATCATCCAGGAATGCAGCTTGTTTCAACTCCTTTGACAGGTAATAACTATCTGTCATGGACTCGTTCTATTAAAATTGCTCTAGGAGCAAAGGTGAAGCTTGGCTTCATCAATGGCAGATGTGCTATGCCAAAAGAAGAATCTGCTGATTATGACCAATGGATTAGGGTGGATTGCATGATTAGATCATGGATCCTGAATTCTATTTCAAAAGAAATCGTTGAAGCTTTTCTTTATGCCTCATCTGCTAGAGAATTGTGGCTGGAGTTAGAAGAAAGATTTGGTGAGTCCAATGGACCACAAATCTACCAAATTCAACGTGAAATCAGTACTGCCTCTCAAGGAACGCAGTCTGTGGTGCAATATTTCACCAAACTGAAGAAATTGTGGGATGAATTGCTTTGTGTTCAGCCAACTCCACAATGTACCTGTAAACACTGCAATTGTGATGTCACCAAGAAGATCTCAGTCATTGCTCATTCAACCAAATTGGTGCAATTTCTGATGGGCCTTAGTGATGATTTTGATCATCTACGAAATCAGATTTTGGTGATGGATCCATTGCCCTCAGTTAACAAAGCATATTCGATGATATTAAGAATTGAGAAGCAAAGAGAGGTACAAATTCATATGATGGGGAAGGTTGATAACTCTGCCATGTTTGTGAAGACTCCTATGGCAAGAGGTCCTAGTGGAGGGAAAAATAATTTCAAGAAGCAGAACAACACTGACAAAAGAAGTGAGAAATGTACACACTGCAATATGAGTGGTCACACTAAAGATTTCTGTTTCAAGTTGCATGGCTATCCTGATTGGTATAAGACATTAAAAGATCAACGCAATAAACCACCTACAGCAGGCAAATTCATGGCCAATCTTGCAGATACTCCCTTGGATCTCAGTGCAGATAATCCTGTTGACAAACTCACTGACCAAAGAGCTACATTGGCAGAGATAATTCAGCACGAATTCTCCAAATTGATGAAGGGACAAGGGGGTCTTGAAGGCCATTATGTCAATTTTGCTCACACTGAGAATTTTGCAAGTACATCTACTCACCAATTTCTTCAATTTGCTTTGCAATCTGTTAGTAGTATAGATCCTGGTACTTGGATAGTGGACACATGTGCATCTAATCACATGTGCATTAATTCTAATCTTCTTTACCATAAATAGCCAGTGAAACGACTCACACCAGTTTTCTTACCTGATGGCACAACTAAACTTGTTCATCACATAGGAGACATACCTCTCAGTCCCCAATTAATATTAACAGATGCTCTATATGTTCCTAGTTTTAAGTTCAATTTACTCTCAGTCAGAAAATTATCCCAAACAGCTCAAATTCAGTTCATTTTCTACCCTGACAAATGCATTTTACAGGACCTACAGACTGAGACTATTCTGGCAGTTGGTAAAGTCGTTGGGAACTTATACATATTAGACAAATCATCTTTCATTCAGCCTGTTCATGTTCCTCTCAATTCCATTTGTAATTCAATTACTTCAGCTTGTAATCTTACTACTGTTCAGAATAAAATTCCATTACTCTTGTGGCATACCAGATTTGGGCATGCCTCTTTGAAGGCTTTACAACATATACCATTTCTAACTAGTATCAGTTCTGCTCTACCCTCACCATGTGATGTTTGTCATAAATCTAAGCAACACAGAATTCCCTTTCCCATTAGCACTACCAGATCAGCCTCTATTTTTGATCTTTTACACATAGACTTATGGGGACCATACAAAAAGGCCTCTATCACAGGAGCACACTATATGCTCACTGTGGTAGATGATCACAGTAGAGCTACATGGGTGTTTTTACTGCGACATAAGCATCAAACCCTTGACACACTTAAAGTTTTTTTTCAAATGATACACACTCAGTTTCAAAAACACATTCGCTGTATTAGAACTGATAATGGCACTGAATTCACTAGTCTTGAGTGTCAATCATTCTTGTCCAACCTAGGTATTCTTCACCACAGGAGTTGTGTTTATACACCCCAGCAAAATGGAATTGTTGAAAGAAAACACAGACATCTCTTGCAAATTGCTCGAGCTCTTATGTTTCAAGCCAACTTGCCTAATAAATTTTGGGGACACTCCCTCTTAATGGCTGCTTACCTCATCAATAGGTTACCATCACAGTTTTTAGGTTGGAAAACTCCCTATGAATTGTTAAATCACACCAAACCAGATTACCTTCTCCTCAAGGTGTTTGGTTGTCTTTGCTATGCTACTAACACATTCCCTCACAAAGATAAATTTGAGGCACGAGCATCCAAATGCATTTTTCTTGGTTTTGTCCCAGGACAGAAAGCTTATAGGGTCTATGACTTACTCACTCATCATGTTTTTACTTCTCGTGATGTCATCTTTTATGAAGCTGTTTTTCCTTTTGACCATTTTTCACATGACCCCAGTGAGCTGTCACTCCCTCTCATTCCTATTGATTCTCTTGCCTCTGACCCTCAAGCCATTACCTCTTCTGTTCCACCTGTTGTTCCCCTTTCTCCCTTTCCTTCTAGCTCTCTTGAGCTGCCTGCCCCTGACATATCAGATTCTTGTTCCCCTGGCCTATCTACTGATGCCATACCAGAACTCAATTCCTCTACTGATGCCTTACCCGCCACAACCTCCTCTCCTTCATCACCTTTTCAGCCTTCTCACTCTCTTCAACCTACTCCTTTACCTCCTGTCTTAAGGCACAGTTCTAGACCCAAAGTGAAACCAATCTGGCTGTCAGATTTTGTTTCAAATGTTTTTCTTCCCTCAGATTTACCAACTGCTATATCCAATTCTCCTGCACATATTTCTCCTAGTTTTTCAGGTTACACCCCCCTACTTTCCCATATCATCATTCTCCTTATTTTACTGACTCATACATGTCATTTCTTGCAAATGTGTCTTCTACTCCTGAACCTCGTTCTTACTACCATGCAAGCAAAAATGACAAGTGGCTTACAGCCATGAATAAAGAATTAGAAGCCCTGGAATCCAATCATACCTGGGACCTAGTCCCTTTGCCTCATGGAAAAAAGGCAATTGGCTCTAAGTGGGTCTATAAAATCAAATACTTGCCAGATGGGACTGTTGATAGATATAAGGCAAGGTTAGTTGCCAAGGGCTATCATCAAATCGATGGTGTTCATTATAAGGACAGCTTCTCACCTGTTGCAAAGCTTGTCACAGTGCGGATTTTCTTAGCCATTGTTACTGCACAACAGTGGCCACTCCATCAACTTGACATCAACAATGCCTTTCTCCATGGCTATTTGAGTGAAGAAGTGTTCATGCATCCCCCTCAGGGCTACACCAAAGCCCAATCCCATGAGGTCTGTCTACTCAAGCGCTCCCTTTATGGCTTAAAGCAAGCCTCTAGACAATGGAATCTTGAATTTTCTGGTAAGCTTAAGGCCTATGGCTTCACACAGAGCTCACATGATCATTGT
>QAOA01008462.1:20886-32842 GCA_003255065.1 Cercis canadensis
ATCTTCACAGCTACAGAGCAACCAGTGGGTAGCTTTCCTTTGTATACCGCACCATAACCACCTTGTCCCAATTTATCCTTGAAAGAGTCACTGATTTTCTTGACATCTGAGAACTTGTATCTTTTAAGAGGTAGAGGCCCCTGACTTACAAGGAAGGCTTCAAGATTTTGATCATTCTTTTTATTCTTGCCAAATTTTGTTTTGAAAAACATCCACACCTTAGCTTTGTTACGGCAGATTATGACGGCAATAAGAGGTAGTCCAATTCCAGTACCTAAGAAACCTGTGAGCAGAAAAACAAAGGACACTGTGATGTGATCATTCTTGTGAATATTCTCAACTCAAGGAAAATAAATGAGAATTAAACTTTTGTTGCCAGCTTTGCATGCGAATGAGATAGAGTTGGATCAACTGAGAGGGATATCATACCTAAAACCAGCTTCAACAGAGTGTTCCTTCGACCTGCCACCAAAACACAGCAGAGCAGAAGACAGTATTAATGCCTTATGGTGTAGGAATGAATATAATGATTAATTAGTGACAGATTTTCAATTCCATCTCTCATGCATGCCTTAATAAATATTATATTATGTGAAACAACATTGAGAAGTCACATAAGCTTTTGATTAAATACCAGTTTAAAACTTTTAGGACTACAATTAATAAGGTGCCACTTATGCATGCGTATATATGTAAGTTAGTTAGCATCTCAGGAAGATAACAATAAGAAGAAAAAGAAAATATAATAAGTTAGATCCTCTAGAAGAAGAATCCAATGAATCGGAAGGAGGCGCAAAAATAGAAAATTCAATGAATGAATGACAGGGAGTAAATTGTAGGCTACTTTTATTTATTTATTTATTTTTCTATTTTTGTCTGCCTTGGCTATTTGCGCACCCTTCAAATTTGCAAAATAGCCTAGTCACTTAAGTCAACAAAAGGAAGTACCACCAAAGTACCCTTCAAATTCAATGTGCACATTCTCAAAACAATCTCAACCACACTCGGAAGAGCCATTCTTCAAAGAAAAGCACCATATTTTAATCACCATGCCTTGTCTTATATGCTCAAGTCACTAAGTCAACAAAAGAAAGTACTACCAAATTTTTTGTCATGATCTATGACTTATAAAACTTAAATCAAAGGCATTATTTCTTATTATTAATAATAAAAATATTTAGGGAGTGTTTGGTAAAGGGATTATGAATGAGAAATTTTATTGTTGAAGACACTCCAAGGTGATCTTAATGAATTTATTTTTGCGTCAAATAACTTTTTTTTTTTTATATATATATGTAAATGTTTTCATTGTTAAAATTTTTCTCTCATTAGTCCTAGATACCAAACACATCCTTAGAGATAGTCTTTTTTAATCTGAATTTGTACTATTTTAAAAAAAATCTTCATCCTATTTGAATGACTTTTATATAAAATAATTACAATTATAAATTGGTAAGTGTAATTTAAAAATTTAAATTTTATTTACATTTGATGCACCATTTTTTAGAAACTATGTTTTGCCAGGAAATACTGTACAAGGACTTGCACTTCACATGTGAATATTTTACGGTTATAAATGTGTGTATTTTCTTCCCTTCCTCACTTCCCCCTAGGCATTCATTTTTTCTATGATTTGTTTACGCCCATAATAGCACCGAGGTATATGATTTTCAAAACTAGGTTGCTAGACCTAGCTGGATTTAAGGAGCAATCAATTGATCATGCCCAAGTAACTTAATACAAAATCATAACACCAATTTTACTTGTCCAGGATTTCATGCAGCAAAGCAAGCAACATTCGCATTCCCACATCATCCTAACCATGCACAATAATAATCTTAACAGACATTGAGTTGTCAATTTCATCTTCCTCTTCGTCTTATCAAAATGGCACACTAATACACTATTCAATATCAAACCTATCTCTAGCTAAAACAATATGCATGAAACTTATAATTAATCACCAAAATCAAATGCATGTGGACCATGTAGCAGAGCTATTCAAGAAACTTGAGAAGAAAAAAAGACATACTTTTGTTGGCAGAACACGATGAAGCATGAGTTCCATCATGGCAGTGACAAAGAAATTGAGATGTATCATTCATGACACTGCCACATAGTCCTCCAGATTCCAAGCATCTTGTGCACTCAGATGAGTGAGCACTATACTCCACATCAAACCCTTCATCCAAAGCCTTGTTCAGTGCATCCACTAGTTGAATATCCTTCAACACCGGCACTTTAACACTAACCCCGCAACTCACAAGGTTTGTGAGTGGCTGCAACAGAGTTTCGTTCCCATAGAAAGCACGCCTATTAGTATCATTCCGGCACGTAAAACTGTTGCCTACGACAATTGAAACCTCGGAGGAGCAGTTATACAATATGGTGAGGTTTTGAACTGTGGAGAGAAAACTGAAAGGGCTGCCACTCAAGGAAGTGTTACTAAAATTGGAAGCACAAACATCATAGTCAAAGTCTGTTCGCACCATACGCATGGTGAAAGCAGTTTCATTGATCTCGAGCACTTTGAAATTCTGTGAGCCAACTTGAATTGAAGTGGTCTGATTATGCAGGCACTTGAGCTCGAACCCTTGGCTGCCACAAACGGGGTCAGTTCTCTCCCCAGAATGGATAACAGATGTTAGTGAGGTTGCCGCAACTGTATGATTGGCTGCAATTTTCTTGAGAATAAGATTGTGGCAAAGTGGTAAACAAGATAGAGATGGTGACTATGGATGTAAGGAAGGAAATAATATGGGTATCCATGATTACAAAGGTGGGCTTGTGGGGCTGATATTAATTAATGGCCATTGACGAATTGCCTAGCAAGCATGTTGTTCTGATTAAGTTTCAACTGCAAGTTTTGAACGCAAATGAGAGGAGCATATATAATGGAAAAAAAAGGACACAATCTTCCCGGAACACGAGAACAACCAAAGCTAAGCTCAGTTTTTCAAAAGATTTATGAGCATTTTCAAACCGGCCGGTTTAAACAATACGCCGGTGACCTGGTCACGGTTCAATTGGTTTGAGGAGTTCTTGTTATAATTTTCTTTTTTAAAAAATGTGTCAATTGTAATTAATTAAATAATTGAACTCTAACTCTTTGGCTAGAAAACACACCATAATTCCATTAAGCCATTGTAATTCTGGTTGTTTGTTGTGAAAATTCCAACGCAAGTGTACGTTGTCATTTGCAAGTAATAAAATGAGATGAATTTATCATTTTCACTATGACTAATGTACCAACTACCGAAATAGGGTTAACCTTAACTTTATATAATCAATCGATAAAGAGATATTTCAATGAAACAACTAAAAATAGAATGAAAACAATGTAAACCAGAAAAATAGCAAATTAAACCCAAAAAATGATAGATTCAGCAAAATAGAAACACCTAGGGTTCCGATTTCACCATAATTACTCCCAGCTTTCATTCCATATTCCATTAACTCCAATTTATCTTCCTATTTGCTAATCAAGATTCCCTAATTTATTCACTAGCCTCTCCCAAGGTCTAGTGCAAATATCCCTTAATTACTAACACTGTATATCCCTATACGAGTTACAATAATTATGAATTCATTTAGTTTTATGGATCTTTTTAACTGATTACATGAGCCATAGAGGTATATTCCTATCCTCATGTAACTCATGGCATTTACCCCAAGGAACTTGACACACAACTCTCCTTCCGGTCTCATTGTGATTAACAGTTCATCTAATTATTGGCCAGACAATCAGAAGCATTAAGAGAAGAGATAAATACTCAAATTTAAGAGATAAATAATAGAATTAACTTCATAAAAAATTACAGCTGGTCCTAATTAGGCTACATTGTACCCTAGATAAGAGAATTAGTTCATACTAGATGAAGAGAACAAGAAAGGATAAAATTGAGACATGATTCAAAGGTAAAAGAGGAAAAACTCTGGTTTGAAGGTCAAATCAGCCTTGCATCTTCTCCCTTCAATCCTTCATTTGCCTCCTTTGTGCCTCCAAAAGTGTCTAAGAACGAACCCCTTTCTAATTCCCTAGATTTCCTATTTATACACCTTCCTCCAAAGCCCTAAAATTAGAAGAATTTCAGTCACGTCTGCAGAAACAAGTACGGGCACCGCACCTCTGAAGATTAGGCGTCACACCTCTGACTCGCTGGAAGAAGCATGCTTCATTGCACTTTCGGGCGCCACACCTCTGTGTTTTGAGGGGTGCACCCCTGAGCTACTGTCCTGGTTTTAAGTTTCATACTCCAGGGGCCGCGACTCTAGGTTTTGAGCGCCGCAACCCTTGAATTCTGTCCCAAAAACTTCCCAATTCTTCAATTCTTCATTCTAACCTATGAAGCCTACAATTTAACATAAAAGATCACATTAGATGATGATTAATCTCAATAAACAATCAAATAATTAAGTAAAAGATATCTAAAAGGTGGACATAAAAGCCACTCAACATTGTTCAAAGATGCAATATTTATCATATAAAGTTTCTAATTTTTTAAAATTTGTAAATCTATATTTGATTCCTATTATTGATTAAATGTATTAGATGATCATAAATTATAAATTTAAATTGCTCAAAACACCTTAGTTGAACCTTTTCTGGTCAAGCACAGGAGTTTAAGTACTATTGTAGTATCTTGTCAAACATAACTAAAATGGCACCAAGATATCAAATTTGTCTTATTCAGATATCTCATTTATGCCTGGGTCTTAAAATGTTTGCAGCATAATAACACATATCAAATGACAAAAGCTAGTTCTGGAGAAAAATCCAATATAAGACAATTATATATACAAGTTTGTGAAATTGATTCGTTTTGGGGGCAAACCAACATTCAACTCTTCAATTAAAGATTCTTGGCTGCAATATATGCTTCGGGCTAACCAATAAGTACAATTAAAATTCAATTATAGGTCTCATTATATAATACAAAATAAATAGAAAGTATAATTTAACTTTGCACTCTTTATTTATGTTCACAATTCATGGCTTTGAACATAGTTCACCAAAAAATTTCCCTCCTGTTATTAATAATGGAGAAAAAGAATTATGCCGTACAATACAGAGTAATATGATAGAAAATACAATCATTATTTCATAGATTTCGCTAATGTTATAAACTAATATTTCAATATAAACTAATATTTCAAGCACCTTAGTAATGTATAAAATTTTTTTTTGCATTTGTTCAACTTAATTATAGAAAGTTGCATTTCCTGTCAATCCCTTTCTATTCTTTTTCTATTTTTGTTTTACATAAACTTTGTTGACTTGACTAACCTCTTCCACATGATATGCTGAGAGATTGATTCATATGAGAAATTAAGGGTCCGTTTGGGAGTTTGAAGTGAGGGAAAAGGAAAGGAGAGGAAAGAGAGAGAAAGGAAGAGAAGGAAATGGTAGAGGTTTTCCTCTCTTTTGTTTGGATGATTAAAATGAGCAAAATGAGAGAAAAGGAAAGGAAAAGTCCTATTGTAAAATATTTTTACTAGTTTACCCTTTATTATTAAAATAGACATATTTAATACAAAATTATATAATATAAAACACTTATTTTTTAATAAAGGGGTGAGGAATTTTAAAAAAAATAAAGAGGTATAATAGTCATTTTAACATATTTTCTCTCCAAACCTCCTAATTTGAAGGAACACAAAAATGGACAAAAAAAAGTGTGGAGGTTGCATCTTACCCACCAGTCTCCTCTCATTTTTTAAGATAAATCTTTCAAACAGGAGAAAGGGGAACTTTATTCCTCTCCCCTCCAAAGTAACTTCCAAATAAACTCTAAAGAAGCGAATATTGAACAATAGATTGTCTATAGATAAGAAAGCTATATGACAGTCATAAAACTATTTAAAAAAAATTACATGACTGAACTTTTTAATCCTAATTATTTATGGAAGATCTAACAGTCAAAATTCATTTTTCTCACTATCATATGGCAAGGTCAGTCCGGCATCTTTTTTAAAAAGGAAATAATAAAGATACTTATGGGACAAGAATATTGGTATATTCAAGAAAATTTATAAAATAGCATTATTGAGATGAAAGCCTTACCTTTTGGGTTCAAATCAATGAGTGTATGCACATGGCACCCTGTTCATTTATTATTAAGGTCAAAATTTTTACACGAATTTATTATTATACATATAGTATGTTAGAAGATTGCCATCATGTAACCAAAATAAAAATAATACATAAAGGCCTCAAGTATATTATAATATTGACAATTTGTATATTTACTTTATAATAAATAGTAAGGTTTTGTTATGCTGAAGAATATTTAATATGCATAAATTCGTACATATTTTATTATATTTCAAGCACGTAGACACATTTTTACTTGTATGTATTATCCAAAATTTGTATTTCGTGTGAATAAGTGGCAGGATTTTTTATTTAGAGAAATTACTGAGTCTTTAAGATGGGTCTACTTGCCATGCGGACCATACTTATACTGGCCCCACATATAAGCTTATTTTATGGGGAGATAGAGGAGAATAGATACCCAAGCTGGTGAAAGAGATTCATTTTGGGGCGAACCAACATTCAACTGTTCAAGTACAGATTCTTAGCTGCTGCTGTATATATGTGCATCCACTTAACAAATAGGAATAATTAAAATTCAATCACACGTCTTACTACATAATATAAAATAAATAGAAAGTCTATTTTAACTTTTTTCTTATCTTTACCATTGTTCTTTTTAAATGAAGAGTGCGAACATGATCTTTTTTTTTTCTTAGAAAAAAGGGGGAAAAAAAAAGACGGTGAATGCAGTGATCTTAATTTAAATATCGATTTTGTTTTAAAATAAATTCTATCACTAATCAATATAACAGTACTGGATCAACCATACCATTGTTTCTTCAATTTAAGTTGCTTTAGTCTTGCATTCGATGTATTCACATTTTTTGCACTAGTTCAACTTAATTGTGCATTGTGCAGGGCATGTGGTATAAATAGCTGACATCATGAAAGGGTGGAAAGAAAGTGAAAGATTATAGACTACATTTCCTTATCTTCAGACCAAAAATGAGTAGCCCCATATATATCTTTGGTTAAAATGTACTTTGGTTCCTATAATTTGAACGAATTTTGAATCAGGTCCCTATAACTTTTTTTATTTTATTTTGGAGTCCTTATAGTTTAATTTTATTTTTAATTGATTTCCTGTCGTTTTCCCTGGTTATAACTCTGTTAGTGTAGTGTTGATATAACAAATAACTTGTCTATGTGACAACAAAAGAAACTGACGTGACACTAAAATGACACAAAAATTGCAACCTCATCAGTTTTTTATGCACTTTTTTGAGCCAAAATTTGATAAGGTAGCAATTTTTGTGCCACTTTGGCACAATGTTAATTTCTTTTATTGCCACATAGATAAGTCGTTTGTTATGTCAATATTAAATTGAGTAAGTTATAATCGGGGGTGACAGCGGAGACTTAATTAAAAAAAATTTAAACTATAAGAATCTCAAAAGAGAAAAAAAAAATTATAAGAATCTAATTCAAAATTCATCTAAATTATAAGGACCTATAATACATTTTAACCTATCTCTTTTGACTCTATTTTTTATTTTCATTTGTACTCGGTCATTTAATATGTATGTTCTTTCAATTCAATCCCTTTATTTTTTTTTTTCTATTTTTGTTTTATTCGTCATTTAATATGTATGTCCTTTCAATNAATCTAATTCAAAATTCATCTAAATTATAAGGACCTATAATACATTTTAACCTATCTCTTTTGACTCTATTTTTTATTTTCATTTGTACTCGGTCATTTAATATGTATGTTCTTTCAATTCAATCCCTTTATTTTTTTTTTTCTATTTTTGTTTTATTCGTCATTTAATATGTATGTCCTTTCAATTCAAATTCTCTTCTTATTTTCTATTCTTGTTTTCATACTCGGTCATTTAATCTGTATGTCCTTTCAATTCAATCTCTTTCTTCTTCTTCTTTTTTCTGTTTTTTTTATGTAAACTTTATTGACTTTCTGGCTAACCCACTCTACTAGTCCACTTGCTATGTGAAATTTCTAACCCATTCCACGACAAGCACTGTAATGTATTCAAATTTTTTGCACTAATTCAACTTAATTGAGCATTTTACAAGGCATGTGATAGAAATAGCCAATGAGAGGGTGGAAAGAAAGTTCCTTTCGTGGAGAAAAACCATTTCCAAAATTTTCTTCACAGCAAAAATGAGTAGATCCATATATATCTTTTGACTCTTTATATTTTCATGCATACTCAATCATTTAGCACAAATGTCATTTCAATTCAATCCTTTTCTTCTCTTTTTTTTTATTTTTGTTTTATATAAACTTTATTGACTTTTCTGGCTAACCCATTTCACATGCTATGTGTGAAATTTCTAAAATTTGACTATCAACTGTTTAATGAAGTTGGCTTACATGGTATTCTAAACATAATTGTGCATTGCAGCACATGTGATATAGATAGCTGACATCATGAGAAGGTGAAGAGAAAGTGAAAGGTTTCATGGTAAGTTTGGTTTCGTGCAGAAAAGCCATTTCCAAAATTATCTTGACACCAAAACAGCGGAGCCTCATATCTTTTTGACTCTATACATATGCATTTTGCTTCTTGAATATCATGCGTGGAGCATCCTGCAGAACACGGATGGCAAGTAAAGAAAAGTAAACATTCACAGGAAAAAAGATAATTCCTAACTAAATGAAATTTTTACTTGGAATTGGGGGTTCCTTCAATTTTTGGGTGATATTCTATCCAAACTTATCAGATAATCCCTATGCCGATATCCCTATTCGACGCCCAAAACTTGTTATTAATGTTTCCGAAAAATAGTTTTAGGCTTGGGTCAGTTCCCTAAAATCTAACATTGGACCAAATCTCCAGCCACAACGTTGCCGAAAAAAAAAAGAAAAAAAAAAAAAAAGAGAAGATAGCAAGACTCTCTAAAAGCTAAACATCCTTTGCGGCTTGCACGACCTATACTCAGTGCATAACATAGTGAGTTGATGATACAAAATCACTTTTCTAAAATGAAAAACCACAGAGCTTGGAAATTGAGCAAGCCATTTGTGATCAATTTTCTATAACTTGATCGAACTTTTTCAAATGTTACCTGACCCTCTCATATTTCTTGTTTCATCTTCCACAACAACATCATGGGTACATAGAGGAATTTTTCACCAGATTAATAAGAAATTTGTTAATTACGTGAGCCTCAAAACAAGCATCCAGGGAAAAGAGGTAACGCAAATAAATACAAAAGCATTTTGAAACTGTTCAATGTTCAAAAGGAGACAAGGGCCATGGCATATCCTCTCCTTCCGAAAAGTATTTTTGTATGAACTCAAATGGTCACAATTAAAATTTGTTTAAGATTAATTGTGGCACATACTCTATTAATAAATTATGTGTAAATCAAAAATGAACCCAACCATATGGACACAAAAACTTCTTAAGGTCTGTAGTTCGCACTAACTGAGTGTGAACTATGAACCAACCATGTGGACACAAACTTTTTATGGAGACTAGAAGATATCTTCATTCATCCAGTCTTCTAACAAAAGTTTCTCCTTCTACCACAACCATTAGCTCTAGAAAAATTAATTTAGATCCTCTAGAAGAAGAATCCAATTAATCGGAAGGAGGCGCAAAAATAGAAAATTCAATGAATGAATGACAGGGAGCAAATTGTAAGCTACTTTTATTTATTTATTTATTTATTTTTCTATTTTTGCCTGCCTTGGCTACTTGCACGCCCTTCAAATTTGCAAATTAGCCTAGTCACTAAGTCAACAAAAGCAAGTACCACCAAAGTACCCTTCAAATTCAATGTGCACATTCTCAAAACAATCTCAACCACACTCGTAAGAGCCATTCTTCAAAGAAAAGCACCATATTTTAACCACCATGCCTTGTCTTATATGCTCTAGTCACTAAGTCAACAAAAGGAAGTACCACCAAATTTTTGTTCATGATCTATGACTTATAAAACTTAAATTAAAGGCATTATTTCTTATTATTAATAATAAAAATATTGAGGGTGCGTTTGATAAAGGGATTATGAATGAGAGATTTTATTGTTGAAGATACTCCAAGGTGTTCTTAATGAATTTTTTTTTTGCGTCAAATATTTTTTTTTTAATATATGTAAAAGTGTTCATTGATAAAAATTTTCTCTCATTAGTCCTATATACCAAACACATCCTTAGAGATAGTCTTTTTTAATCTTAATTTGTACTATTTTAATCTCTAATTTAAGTAATTTAATTCGAATGGCATGAAATTAACTTTTTAAGAGTATATAGTAAAAATTCCAGGAACCACATATTACAAATACAACCGAAATTGCTAAGATATTTTTAGGCAGCCAGACTTGATTAACACTATGGGAAGATTTGTTACTTGAAAGCGAGACTTGACTAACGCTATTGGAAGACTTGTCACGATTTTTAAGTCTTGAACAGATTTAAATAAAGTTCTGCAACCGCAATTGCGACTGCAATATTGCAGTTACAGTGACATTTTGCAACTACTATTTTCTAATTGCAGGCTTGCAGCCCGCTATTAGTACTGTATTTTCCCATCATTTCTGTAAAACAATTGCAATTTAAATCCCAATCTTAAATCATGCAGAACGTTTGGATGTATGAACATTGAAGTTTTCTATCTTTAGATTGTTGATTCGTTTGCTTTCTTGTTTGATGCGCGTGCTTGATGACAAACGTCTTTGGATGTATGAACATTGAAGTTTTCAACAGAGGCTGAGAAGTCAATTCCCAATTTGATTTGTTTATTTGTCTATTCCATTCATATTTGCTCAAAAATTGTCCATTTTCTAGTCTCGCCAGCTTCTTTATTCCCAAAAGGCTTCTACGAAAGGGATGAAAATTCTATGATTTTTAGTGGGTCAAGGTGTGCCTGCTAAGTGTTTCAGCCTGTCACTTATCAAGAAAGCTTTAGGCTGAAATGGATTTTATATGGAAATATAAAACCAATAAGAAGGATTTTATCCCAAAATAAATAAATAACTTATTTTTTTTGTTATATAGAAGCGTAACATGTTGTGAAACTTTTAATATCAAGTAGATAAGTACTTTAATTTTTATGATTAGAGAATATATCATTAGATCTACAAATTATTAACAAAAAATAATTAATTAATTAAAATAATCAAGAAGATATTTTGTATTTACATCAATATGACATGTCTCACACTTCATGAATGTTTAAAATATGACATGTCTCACACTTCATGAATGTTTAAAATATGACATGTCTCACACTTCATGAATTCATTTTCAGAATCCAAACTTAAGAGCGAAGAACACTTAAGGAGTGGGGTTGAAGCAATTATAAAGGTAACCGACATATCCTATGTATCCTATGAGTTCCTCCGATTCCTGTAAGTTCCACTTTAGAACCTATTAAAATATACAAGTGATGTGCATGATCCAGGATAGGCTGAGCTGGCATTGCTGAGTCAGCAGTCAAGTTGGTTATGCTGAGTCAGTAGTTCAGTTAGTTATATTTTAGTCAAAGTCAAGATAGTTAGATTAGTTAGTTGATTAGCTGTCAATTCAGTTATACAGAAAGTTCTGGATAGGCTGAATCTAATGTATTACTTCAGTCCTATATATATACGTGTAATGTATNACTTCAGTCCTATATATATACGTCTAATGTATTTATTCTTATTCATTGAATACATTTCAGTTTTCTGATCTCATTTGAAAATTCAGATTCAAAGGCCTCAGAGCTTCTTTCTCTCTTGCTTCTCTTTGTTCATTGAATACATATTATATATATATATATATATATAACTGCAGTAACCATATCACGAGCAGAAAAGAGAGTTTCATGGTAATGAGGTACATAGGTAAGACTTCCAGTTCATTAGTAATCTCTTCTTTAATGAATTTAATTTATCTATCTATCTGTCTAT
>QAOA01008462.1:33122-125814 GCA_003255065.1 Cercis canadensis
TGCCTTTTTCTTGAAGATCTGGACACGCCTCCTCCGGCGAATCCACCTGCGATGGTATGTATGGTTCCCGCGGCGGTTCGTCGTGGATCAGCTCTTGTCGTAGGCAGGCTCCATGTAGGAGACCGGCTCCGGCGCCTCTTTAAGCTAAGGTCGGGGTTTCTCGGTGGAGATCTCCGAGCTTTGGTTGCTTTACTTGATGGCCGGGGTCTTGGGAGAGGAATGTCTGCCCTGAACCTCTGCAGGTATCCTCTTCTCAGAAGGTCTTCGATGAGGTTTCGAAGATGTCTGCAGTCGTCGGTGTCGTGACCCCTGCCTTGGTGGAAAGCGCAGTATTTTTCTTTATCAGAGCCCACATCTCCTTTTGGTTGAGGGAGACTTGCGAGTTTGGTTTGGCATATTTCTTCCAAAACTCGAGCTCTCGACTGATTTAAGGGAGTAAATGCCTCAAAACGTGGTCGGAGGGGAGATTTTTCTTGACGAGCTAGTTTGCGATCGTCCTGAGGCTTTTTCTCCTTGGCCTTGCTTTTTTCTGACTGACCCAGTACCTCTTCTAAATTTATGTGTTTAGCTGTCAAAGTGAGCAGCTCGGGGAGGTTATTGGGGGGATAGAGTGTTAGGTTCTCGTGTAATCGACCCGGTCGGAGACCTGCCTGTATGGCATGCATGGCTACAGAATCTGTCAGATTTCGGATTTGCAAAGAGAGCTTTGTGTAACGGTTCATGTAGTCTTTTAAGGACTCAGTTTCTTCTTGTTTTAATGTGGCCAAAATTGCTGAGGACTGCTGATGAGTTATGCTTGTAGAGAAGCGAGCTTGAAGGAGTTCGGACAGTTGATCAAAGTTCGAGATGCTGTTCGGTGGGAGGTTAGAGAACCACTAGAGCGCTGCTCGACGCAAAGTAGTTGTGAAAGGTCGACACATGATTTCGTCACAACTGCCCGTCAGTAGCATGATGGAATTGTAGTTTTCCAGATGCTCCCTGGGGTCTGTTAGACCGTCGAATGGTTCGAGCTGGGGTTGCCTATATGTAGTTGGTCTGGGGTAATCAACTATACTTTGGGAGAAGGGGTTTCTTCCCATCTTTTTGACTTTCTCCGGCACGAGTGAGGGGGTCTGAAAGGAGCTACTACTATGAGTATGTAGGTGCGAGGAGACAGCCGGACTGCCCAAATGGCTATTCGAGGTATCTACTGCGAATCGGGACCCGTTGATCACGGCTTCAGCAGAAGGTTGATAAAGTGAGCGCCCAGAGGATTCAACTTGGTGCGTATTGGCGGCTTTCTTAAATTCGGCCAGCTCGGCCCTGTCAGCGAGGCGTTCTGCTTTGAGGTCTTGTATTTCTTGCATGAGGAGGCGGAGAGTATTCCCAATTGGCACAGGATCTCCGAAATGGCCGGAAGGGGTATCCCTGGGAAGCGCTTCCGGGGTAGGTCCTAAATTGGCCTCTGTTGGAGTTCTGCGAGGCGATGTCCTTGTGTTCGGAGGTGGGGGAGGTGGTTCTCTAACCGACGTGAGTACACCCTCTTTGACAGAGGGTATGATTGATGGGGTAGATGTGTCATCCATACCCATGACACTAAACTCAGGATCAGCCAAAGAGATTTGTAGGTGTTTTAAGGGAAAAAGGAATTTTGTTTCCCACAGACGGCGCCAAATGACGATGCCTGAGCTTGAGGTCGGGCAAAATCACCGAGGTCGGTTGTCTATATGTCTGGCGGACTACCGAGTAACTTGCAGGTAAAAACTACCAGGCCGGGTTAGGTTTACTGGGCTCCGAAGATTAAGTCAGATCGGTTTTGTCTGAGAAGCAGGATTATGATTGTCAGCTGGTGAGATTTTTTTGTACCTTCTCTTGTGTTGGGTCAGGGACTATTTATAGTAGATGGAAAGCATGAGCTGGCGGGTCGGGCAAAACGAGCGACCCGTTTTGTCGTTTGGGCCTTTCGGGTCATAACTTTGTTTGGGCTCTACCGTATATGGGCCCATTCTTTAGGGCCACCACACTTGCCCTAAAAAGAAAGTCTGAGACTTTACGTTCTCGGATTTGAAAAGAAATGGCGCCAAACCAAAATATTTCGTTTTAAGTAAATGGTTACCTTGGTGCCACCTGGCAAGGCAGGGATGGGACGGCAGGCAATTACTCCAGAGGCTGCAGGGTGTGTGTCTCGAGGTGAGTAATGACGGTATAGGAGGCGGCGTTGTCGCTTCGTGGGCTACGATGCGGCGCTAATCCTGACCGTTGAATGAGATTCATCTGGTCCGTTAGATGGTGAAAGTAGAACGGTATAAATATGGTAGGCTTATATTTTGTTGCACTTTTTACGAACGAGTTCCAGAAGCTGTGCTGAGCAAAAAAGAAAGATTGTACTTTCGCCTACACTCTTTCGAGGAGTCTTGTTTTCTCTCGAGCTTGCGATACCACAGGTAGCTTTTCCTTTTTCTACTCGAGATGTCTTCTTCTGGTGAGATGTCCATTTCTTCTTCTTCTGGTTCTTTCAGCGAGGGGCCCCCTGAGAGGGTTTCTATCCCTTTGTTTGTTCATCAACGGGTTAGGGAAGTTAAACCGTCGATTAGGGCTAGGCATATCCAAGCTTTGTGGGATAGTCATGTAAATGTGAATACCGATTACCATGATTTTGACCTAGAGCCCTGCCCGAGGAATGCTCCTATTTGTGAAAATTGCCCTAGGGATAATTTTTTTACATTTAATGCCGCTTTTCTTGACAGAGCTGGGGCTGAACTTCCACTCACGGACTTCGAAATGGAGTTCCTACGAGTCGTGAATGCGGCCCCTACTCAGATTCATACAAACGGGTGGGGTTTCCTTAGGGCCTTTCAGGCCATGTGCAACGTTTTGTTTGTGAGCGCCGGAGTAGATGTGTTTTTTCATTTCTTCACTTTAAAGCACATTAGGGAGTCTGACCAAGACTATGTGTACATGGCGAGCCGGCCTCGATTGTCGCTAATGAAGCCAGTCGAGGATTCGGCAAAAGGGTGGAAAGACCAATTTTTCCGGGTAACCATACCGACCTGGGATGGGATCCCCAGGTCGGACAAAGCATTTTTCCTCTAAGAGGACGGAACTCCCCGATTCCCTTTGCGATGGAATCAATACCTTAACAAGCAACCGGCTCGGGCCATGGGCGAGTATGACCGAGAGGCTCATCGGATAATTGAGGTCATATCCGAGTTTACTTGCGAAAAGTCAAACCTCGTTCGGCTGAGGGCGAGAGATTTGATTGGTCGGTACAAATAGTCTTGCTGTTTTATTTCTGCTGTTTAAAAACGGTTGACAAAAATGCTTTTTTGTGATTGTCTTGCAGAAGAGAAAATCAGCAAAGCAGAGATGGTGCGAATCTCCAAGCTCGCCAAATACCGGAGTTGAGAGCAGCCAGGGGCGTCTGTGGCGGCCCTCGAAAGGGGAACTGAACAAGCTGAGGTCCCGACAGTTGTCACTGCATCCGAACCGGTGACGGTAGTTTTAGCTGAACATGCCCTGGAGGGTGAATTGGCCGGCGAGCAAGAGAGCGTGCCCGAGGGGAATAGGGAGAAGCGCCCTATTTCTGCCGACCTCCTAACCGACCTCCAAGGAAAGGGGAGGGGGGCCAAGAAGCATAAATCCCATCGGGAGCACAGCAGACATGAGGGCTCTTCTCACCGAGCTTCCCGAGGGGCCACAGCTGAGGTCAGAGGCCTCGAACTTTTTTCTGCTGATTTGGCGACTGAAGATCCCAACCATGCAAGTTGCTCATACTGGAATACCCGGTTTCCTCTCCAGGAAAGGGTAGATTTAATTTTGACGAGAGTGGACACGGATCGACTTGCGAAAGCGCCAGCAGACATGCTTCTATCGTATATACTGTCGACCGCGACCAGGTAGCTAACCATCGTCCGAAGTTTACAAAAAAGGATGGGGGGTCCGGACTTGACCAAGAAGGCGCAAGAGGCGGAGGCGGAGGCCCGCATGCAAACACAGGAGGCGCTAAAAGCTCTGGAAGAGGCCAGGGCCGAGGCGAAACAACTTCGTGACGAACGAGAGTTAATCATGGCCGCCAAGGATGAGGCCGAGGCTGAGGTTAACAAACTTCGCAGTGATGTGAAGGAACTCGAAGTTTGTCACGAGGTAGGTACCAAGGTGCTGGAGGAGGCCCATGCCCGGGCATGCGAGGTACGAGATACTTTGCGAGAAGTTCGATCACATGCGCCGACGGGTAGAGAGGGCCCGCCATTCAAAAGTCAGGATGAGGAAGAGAGCTAAGGAAAAATTAGAAAGGAACTTTGCTCATGCCCTAGAGCAAGGTTTCAACAATGCCGTGGATCAAGCTCGGCTGCAATTCCCCAACCTCCGAGCTGAGGAGATGGACTGTTTTCAAATTGTTCGAGAGGGGCGACTGGTACATGATGATGATGATGGCGAGACCCCGGCGGGTGCGAATGAGGATGCGGAGATCCGAGTATCGGATTCCGGGGGGATTACGACTCGGCCACAGAGGAGGAAATGTATGGTCCCCCAACTGTAGGGAGTCCCCCTGTAGAATAGGGCACTCTTTGTAATACATTGTATAAGAAATGGAAATTTTGCTAATGTATACGAAGTGATTTTACGTTTTGACATAACAATAGCTTTTAAATGTTTGAGATCGGGTTTTAATAATTGCTCATAAGAAAGTAAGAATCTGATGATCCTAAGTGAAGAAAAGAAAATAAGTCTAACAGAGTAAATAAAAACTATGCTTTTCAATGGCGTAACGTGTGTGCGCTTGGGTTTTTACAGAGCATTTTAAGTCGGCCTTGCGGCATTTGCACTTGCAAGAGAGTTTGATAACAGTGTTCGTAATCGGATAAGGTTTGCACTCGCGATGGAGGTTACAAACAAGAGGTGAGCGCGGTGTTTGTTGACCGGCTAAAGTTTGCACTCGCGAGGGAGGTTGCAAACAAACAAGTAAGCTCGGTATTTGTAACCGGCTAAGGTTTGCACTCGCCAAGGAGGTTGCAAACAAACAAGTAAGCTCGATATTTGTAACCGGCTAAGGTTTGCGAAAGAGCAAATGGAATAATACGCAGATTGAAAATATTCTACTGTTCATAGATTCTGAGATTAGTTACATTCCAAGTTCTGGGGATGGGAAAACCGTGCTTGGTTGCAATTTTGTAGGCGCCCTTCCCTAGGACTTCCTGGACCAAATATGGTCCCTCCCAATTTGGGGCCAGTTTGCCCTCGGTGAGGTGCTTTCTTGTGATGTCGGCTCTGCGAAGAACCAGATCACCTTTTTGAAAGTCCTCGGTCGAACTTTAGCATTGTAGTACCGGGAGAGCCTTTGCTTATAGGCTAACATAGTCAGCCTTGTTTTTTCTCTGTCCTCATCGAGTAGTTCAAGGTTGGTGTTCATGGATTCGTGATTATGATTAGCGTCGAAGTGCGCGCTTCTCCAGCTTGGTTCGCCTATTTCAACAGGTATCATAGCTTCTGCTCCATACGTCAGTTTATATAGAGTTTCCCGGGTAGAAGTTTGTGGGGTCGTCCGGTAGGACCACAACACCCAGGGAAGTTCTTCAATCCACCGACCCTTGGTATGGTCTAGGCGTTTCTTCAAACCATCAAGAATGATCCGATTTGTGGTTTCTACTTGTCCGTTTGCTTGCGGATGCTCGACCGATGTATAATTTAACCGGATCCATAGCTCTGCACAAAATGCTCGGAACCCGGCATCTGTGAATTGGGTCCCATTATCAGTGGTTATGGTATGTGGGATACCGAATCTGCAAATAATAAAGGATTGTAGAAACTTTTTAGCATTTTTTGCAGTTATGGTGGCCAAGGGTTCAGCCTCAATCCATTTTGAAAAATAGTCTATAGCAACGATAAGAAATCGTTTCTACCCGGGAGCCCGGGGAAAAGGACTGAGTAGGTCCAAACCCCACCGGCTAAAGGGCCATGGTTCGACCGTTGTAAAAAGGTCGGATGATGGCGCAACGTGAATATGGGCAAATTTTTGACATTTATCGCATTTCTTCAGAAGATTTGTAGCGTCGGCTCTCAGAGTTGGCCAGTAGTAGCCAGATCGAAGAGCTTTGGATGCCAGGGAACGGGCGCCTATGTGGTGTCCACATATGCCCAAGTGAATCTCGCGTAGGACATAAAGTGATTGCTCGGGGGTCTGGCACTTGAGAAGTGGGGTGCTGTATCCACGTTTGTACAGAGTTCCTCCTTCAAGGCAATAATTGCAGGCTGTTCTTTGCAGCTTCCTTGCTTGGACCTTGTCGGGTGGAAGTTCCCTGGTTTGTAGGTAGCGGATAATCGAAGTCATCCACGATGATGCTTCTTGATCGATGTTGGCTACCTCTTCAGGATTAATGCTTGGATGCGAGATTGTCTCCTGGATGACCGTTTGGTTATGGCCAGGTCTTTTACTGCTGGCTAATTTAGAAAGGATGTCGGCCCGGGTGTTTTCCATCCTTGGGACATGGTGTATTACAAATTCCTGGAAGCGAGAGATATAAGTGTTGGCAGTGGCCAGGTATTTAGACATTAAGGGATCTTTTACTTGGAAATTGCCCTTAATCTGGCTTGTGATCAGCTGTGAGTCTGTTTGGACTTGAATAGTTTCGGCGCCCAGCTTGAGAGCTAAACGCAAACCAGCTATTAATGCCTCATATTCCGCTTGGTTATAAGATACTGGGAAATCAAAACGTAAGGATTGTTCAATAATGACTTCCCCTGGCCTTTCGATGACTATGCCAGCACCTCCTCCTTTTAAGTTGGAAGACCCGTCTACGGAAAGTGTCCACTGAGGGGAAACTTCCGCTCCAAGGTCGCCTGTGCGGGTCATTTCGACTACAAAGTCGGCAAGGGCTTGGGCCTTGATTGCCCCCTTGGTTCGTAATTTAACGAATGCTCAGAAAGTTCGACCGACCAACACAACATGCGCCCAGCAAGGTCGGGTTTTTGAAGAATCTGTCGAATTGGCTGGTCGGTCCGGACGGTTATTAAGTGATTTTGAAAGTACGGGCGCAGACGCCTGGCTGAAAGGAGGAGTGCGTAAGCAATTTTTTCGATTTTGCGGTATTTGAGCTCGAATGCTTAGAGGGCGTGGCTAGTATAGTACACCGGGTATTGTATTTTGTCTTGCTCTCTGACTAGAGCCGAGCTTACTGCATGCTCGCTGCTGGCCAGATATAGGAAAAGGGTTTCACCCTGGCGGGGTTTGGAGAGGATAGGAGGTGAGGCCAAATATTTTTTCAAGTGATCGAATGCTTGTTGGCACTCGTCTGTCCATTAGAAATGCTTGAGTTGCTTGAGAGTTTTAAAAAAGGGCAGTGCCTTGTCTGCGGATTTTGACATGAATCGGGATAGGGCTGCAACTCTCCCAGCTAGCCTTTGAACGTCCCTTACTGTTTTGGGTGGTTCCATATTTATGATAGCTTGGCACTTGTTGGGATTTGCTTCTATGCCCCGATGGGTTAACATGAAGCCCAGGAATTTCCCGGCTCCGACCCCGAAGGCACATTTGGAGGGATTCAATTTCATACGGTGCTTCCTGAGTTCGGCAAATGTTTCTGCTAAGTCTGCCAGATGCTCAAGATCAGAGTTGGATTTGACTAGCATATCATCTACGTAAATCTCAACGTTTTTTCTTATCTGCTTCTTGAGTATTTTGTCGACCAGCCTTTGGTAAGTGGCCCCGGCATTTTTTAGCCCGAAAGGCATCACCTTATAACAGTAGATGGCGTGGTCGGTGATGAAAGCTGTTTTCTCTTCGTCATCTGGGTGCATCCTTATTTGATTATATCTGTAGTAAGCATCCATGAAACTCAGGAGTTTGTAACCGGAAGCCCCATCAACTAACTTGTCGATGCTTGGTAAGGGATAGGAATCTTTGGGGCAAACTTTATTTAGGTCGGAAAAGTCCACACACATACACCATTTTCCATTTGGTTTTTTTACCATCACCACGTTAGATAACCAGGTCTCATAAGGTATTTCCCTAATGAAGTTAGCGTCGAGTAGCTTCTGGACCTCTTCTTCAATTGCCTTTTGCTTTTCAGGAACGACCACCCTTTTCTTTTGAGCCACCGGCTTAACGCCTGCATTTATAGCGAGTTTATGCGAAATGAAGTTAGGGTCAATACCTGGCATATCGGCTGTAGTCCATGCGAACAGGTCGGCGTTGGCCACCAGAAGCCCTGTCATTTTTTCAAGTTTATCAGGAGGCATGCCTAATCCGATTTGAACTGTCTGCTCGCCCGTATTGCCAATTTGAAATGTTGAGAGATCTCCTTCTGGCGTTGGTCTGAGGTCTGTTTCTGATTCCCTGTTGTCGAGTTCCCTCAAAGAAATTTGATTACCCGCTTTTGGTTTTTCCGGGTAATGGTGTTTTGACGATTTTGAGTAATCGATGGCCAAGCTGGTATTATAACATATTCTGCCGAGTAACTGATCTCCTCGGGCTTGTCCGACCTTTCCGGACATAGTTGGAAATTTTAGAAGGAGGTGCTTTGTTGAGACGATAGCATCGATTTTATTAAGGAAAGGTCGTCCTAAGATGGCATTATATGCTGAGGGGCAATCGATAATCAAAAATCTAACCTTGGCACTAGTGAGGTCGGGGTATTCTCCTATAGTTGCTCGGAGAGTAATGGTTCCCCTTACCTTGACATGGATTCCGGAGAAACCGACCAAAGTTCCGGGGTAGTGGTCGAGGTCAGAAAAAGGAATTCCCAGTTGCTCGAAAGCATGATTAAAAAGGACGTCAGCCGAACTCCCTTGGTCAATGAGGACCTTCTGAACTTCATAATTTGCCATGAAGCAGGAGATTACCACTGGATCGTCATGCTCCTGGTCGATAGTTCTGTAGTCCACGTCAGAGAATGAGATGACTGCGGTGTTTCGACCTCTTGGGGCTACGTTTGTATGAAAGACTTCTTTTTTGTGCTTCTCTGCAGCCCTTTTGTGCCTTTTTCTTGAAGATCTGGACACGCCTCCTCCGGCGAATCCACCTGCGATGGTATGTATGGTTCCCGCGGCGGTTCGTCGTGGATCAGCTCTTGTCGTAGGCAGGCTCCATGTAGGAGACCGGCTCCGGCGCCTCTTTAAGCTAAGGTCGGGGTTTCTCGGTGGAGATCTCCGAGCTTTGGTTGCTTTACTTGATGGCCGGGGTCTTGGGAGAGGAATGTCTGCCCTGAACCTCTGCAGGTATCCTCTTCTCAGAAGGTCTTCGATGAGGTTTCGAAGATGTCTGCAGTCGTCGGTGTCGTGACCCCTGCCTTGGTGGAAAGCGCAGTATTTTTCTTTATCAGAGCCCACATCTCCTTTTGGTTGAGGGAGACTTGCGAGTTTGGTTTGGCATATTTCTTCCAAAACTCGAGCTCTCGACTGATTTAAGGGAGTAAATGCCTCAAAACGTGGTCGGAGGGGAGATTTTTCTTGACGAGCTAGTTTGCGATCGTCCTGAGGCTTTTTCTCCTTGGCCTTGCTTTTTTCTGACTGACCCAGTACCTCTTCTAAATTTATGTGTTTAGCTGTCAAAGTGAGCAGCTCGGGGAGGTTATTGGGGGGATAGAGTGTTAGGTTCTCGTGTAATCGACCCGGTCGGAGACCTGCCTGTATGGCATGCATGGCTACAGAATCTGTCAGATTTCGGATTTGCAAAGAGAGCTTTGTGTAACGGTTCATGTAGTCTTTTAAGGACTCAGTTTCTTCTTGTTTTAATGTGGCCAAAATTGCTGAGGACTGCTGATGAGTTATGCTTGTAGAGAAGCGAGCTTGAAGGAGTTCGGACAGTTGATCAAAGTTCGAGATGCTGTTCGGTGGGAGGTTAGAGAACCACTAGAGCGCTGCTCGACGCAAAGTAGTTGTGAAAGGTCGACACATGATTTCGTCACAACTGCCCGTCAGTAGCATGATGGAATTGTAGTTTTCCAGATGCTCCCTGGGGTCTGTTAGACCGTCGAATGGTTCGAGCTGGGGTTGCCTATATGTAGTTGGTCTGGGGTAATCAACTATACTTTGGGAGAAGGGGTTTCTTCCCATCTTTTTGACTTTCTCCGGCACGAGTGAGGGGGTCTGAAAGGAGCTACTACTATGAGTATGTAGGTGCGAGGAGACAGCCGGACTGCCCAAATGGCTATTCGAGGTATCTACTGCGAATCGGGACCCGTTGATCACGGCTTCAGCAGAAGGTTGATAAAGTGAGCGCCCAGAGGATTCAACTTGGTGCGTATTGGCGGCTTTCTTAAATTCGGCCAGCTCGGCCCTGTCAGCGAGGCGTTCTGCTTTGAGGTCTTGTATTTCTTGCATGAGGAGGCGGAGAGTATTCCCAATTGGCACAGGATCTCCGAAATGGCCGGAAGGGGTATCCCTGGGAAGCGCTTCCGGGGTAGGTCCTAAATTGGCCTCTGTTGGAGTTCTGCGAGGCGATGTCCTTGTGTTCGGAGGTGGGGGAGGTGGTTCTCTAACCGACGTGAGTACACCCTCTTTGACAGAGGGTATGATTGATGGGGTAGATGTGTCATCCATACCCATGACACTAAACTCAGGATCAGCCAAAGAGATTTGTAGGTGTTTTAAGGGAAAAAGGAATTTTGTTTCCCACAGACGGCGCCAAATGACGATGCCTGAGCTTGAGGTCGGGCAAAATCACCGAGGTCGGTTGTCTATATGTCTGGCGGACTACCGAGTAACTTGCAGGTAAAAACTACCAGGCCGGGTTAGGTTTACTGGGCTCCGAAGATTAAGTCAGATCGGTTTTGTCTGAGAAGCAGGATTATGATTGTCAGCTGGTGAGATTTTTTTGTACCTTCTCTTGTGTTGGGTCAGGGACTATTTATAGTAGATGGAAAGCATGAGCTGGCAGGTCGGGCAAAACGAGCGACCCGTTTTGTCGTTTGGGCCTTTCGGGTCATAACTTTGTTTGGGCTCTACCGTATATGGGCCCATTCTTTAGGGCCACCACATATTGATTCTTATTCATTGAATACAATTTCAGTTTTCTGATCTCAGTTGAGAATTCAGATTCAAAGGCCTCAGAGCTTCTTTCTCTCTTGCTTCTCTTTGTTCATTGAATACATATTATATATATATAAATATATATATATATATATATATATAACTGCAGTAACCATATCACGAGCAGAAAAGAGAGTTTCATGGTAATGAGGTACATAGGTAAGACTTCCAGTTCATTAGTAATCTCTTCTTTAATGAATTTAATTTATCTATCTATCTGNTCCTGGTTTGCTTCTGGGTACATCTTGGGAGCAAATTGAATTTACTGAAGCTCTTCTATACTTCGTATCCATGTATAGTTGATAGCACTTTTTTTTCTTCTTTCTATCTCAATTGGGCTGGTTTGGATATCTCACGAGCAGGGAATGGGGGGCTGCAGTGTTCTTTATAGGCAAACAATATACGTGCTTCACAGCTGTTTTTTCTGTACTAGAGTTTGTTTGCCTAACATTTTATCTTAAATAGCTTAATTTATCAAGTAATTTATTAACCATTGAAGCCTTTCACTGTTGTGCTCAATGATGGATAATTCACTCTGCATAAATTTGGCTCTCCCTACTCTTCTCTACACTTTCTTTGGAAACCAGGTTTATTTATGGCTCTGAAAATCTGAAACTGACATTATCTTTTCAGGGTAGTCATAGCCAAGATGGATCAAAGGTTCGAAGGCCACATGTGATCTGTAGCAGTACCAGAACACTGTTTGGTTACTCCCATATTCCAATTTTATGCTGGACCACTAAAACATTGGCGTCAAGATCTCATTATGCCTCAAGTTTTTCTGCCATACACCAATCTAAAACAAAATCAGTCACATATAGGAGAATGGCATGTGTCAATGCTACGGAAAATGTGAGTGTCTTATTTAAACATTGTGGTTTTGTGAAGTTGTTAAGACAAAAACCCTGGGCCTATGTGAGGCAATGGAAGGGTTAAATAATTATACTTTTAGAACCCTAATTTTGATTGTTTATTTAGCCCCATTTGAGCATTAGGAGAAGGGTAAGCACTTAACAATCAACTTAATCTTGAAAATAATTCCTGGACTTTGGACCAGTCGTTGATCTAAGGGTTAGACTGCTTAGAATATTTTAGATTGAGTAATGTCAGTTTATCTTACTCCATGTTATGTCCAAAGTTATATTAATTGCTCTAACTAGAAAGTTTCTTGGCAATCCTTCAATCTGCCGTAACTAAGATGTTGGTATCTTTTTACATGGTGCTATTACTTTTAGGTTGTAGAGCTGCAGGCAAAAGTGACGAACAAGTGTTTCTTTGATGTAGAAATTGGGGGTGAACCTGCAGGCAGGATTGTATTGGGCCTATTTGGAGAGGTTGTTCCTAAAACCGTGGAAAATTTCCGTGCGCTTTGCACAGGCAAGCAATAATCAAAATTTTCTGCTGAAATGTTGTTCTAGTTGTCAACTTGTCATTATTACTGTGAAATATATAGTGCGATGGCATTTAACAGATCAATTTTAATTATCTTTGTACAGGAGAAAAAGGATATGGTTACAAAGGTTGCTCCTTCCATCGTATAATCAAAGAGTTTATGATTCAGGGAGGAGATTTCACTGAAGGAAATGTAAGCTCTGTTATTTTTGTTGGCATGTCTGCTTTTATATGCATGTGCATAGTGCTAATGAGGAGAATTTTCTTCTCACTAAAAGTATGCTTATTCTGGCTGCAGGGAACTGGAGGAATCAGTATTTATGGTTCTAGTTTCGAAGATGAGAATTTTTCCTGTATGTCTCTGCTGGTGACTGAATAGTGATACTAAGTTTTGAATTTTTAATCGTGATGAATATCACTAGTTCTGCTATTGTTGTTTATCCAATTGAAAATAGATTTATTTGTTTCCTTAGCATTGGGCTTTCAACAGAAAACTGAGGTGTTGCTGATATAGGAAAGTTCTTTGTTGCAGTAAAGCATGTTGGTCCAGGAGTCTTGAGTATGGCAAATGCAGGCCCTAATACCAATGGTAGTCAATTTTTCCTTTGTACCGTAAAGGTGAGATAGCTGCACTTCTTTTCTCCTGTTTCTGATAACTAGTGATAAGATATTACTCTATCAGCTTCCTTTTCACTTTAAGAGGCAGACGAGGTTATATTTTACTATTTAATGGGGTTTTGCAGAAGTGACATTACTTCTCTCCTTTTGTTAAAAACAATTAAAGCAGATAGATATCTCTTTTATTTCCATGCAGAAGCCACTTAGTTAAATCATGTGGCCTATTTTTTAAAATGCTAAGAAAGCTCAAGTAATAGCTTCTATGTCCCTTCCTTTTAATGGGTTTGTAAGAGCGTCCTCTGTTTTCTGCTTAATGAATGTTATTGGTTCTACCTGTCAAACTTTGGTTTATATGGTCAATAGCCTGTAACTTATTGATGGCAATAATACTGCGCATGTTTTAATGTGCAGTTATTTAACTAAACTATCCCAATTGCTTGTATGCCAAATAATTAGATACGCACATTGGTTCAAGTTGGTTTTAGCTTTTGGCTTCATACTTTGTAAATGATGTGATTTCATATGATGTAGACCCCATGGCTGGACAATCGCCATGTCGTGTTTGGACATGTCATTGATGGAATGGATGTTGTGAAGACGCTTGAATCCCAGGAGACAAGCAGGATGGATAGCCCTCGGAAGACATGCAGAATTGTTAATTCTGGAGAACTGCCTTTGGATGGCTGATTCTTCTGCTCAAGTGCAGTACATTTTTCTGGTTGTCAATCACCGTTTTCAATTTTCAATCTTCTTCAACTTTTGAGTTGGGTGAGTTGTAGGGTCTTAGTTATGTTATGAACATCTCCAGTGGTCATGCGTGTGAATTTTGGCGCTAGAGAAACTTGGATGTCACTGTATGATGTGCATGGAATGAACTAATATGAGAGATACAACAATGCTATTTTATATGTACTAGGCTCTTGCCAAATCCTCACAAATATAGTACTGTCTTATCTTCTTTATTAATTTCTGCTATTTGCAATCTTACCATCCATTTCACGAGGACAGTTACATGATTCATATGATCCCCTGTTCTATGGAGACAATTGACTAGGTATTGTAAATTTGACGAACAAAATTCTGCTGACCTAGTTAGTCTTAATTTGGTAAATAATTTCGCTAAAAATGCATCATCAAAGTGAAACCTACGCAAGGACTATGGTTTCAACTGCTGGGGACTGGATCACTTGCTGTTGATCACCTTCAACCTCCCATATTTCGGGTAATGCTTCTTTGATGTTATGGATGCTACCCAGGGCATGGTCTGCACCAGGAACTAGATCTGACCTTCCCACCTGTCATAAGAATGTTAGATTGCATTAGAAATGAACATCAATCATCAAGTAATTTCTTAATTGATTTCTATTTTGTGTAACAACATGCAATATTTCTGATTCCCTCTAAAACATAAAACAAGTTAGAGCTTACAATAACTGTGTGAAGTCCAGCTGCTTTCCCACTTGCAATATTTCGGACGCTGTCATCCAAGAAAATCTGCAGTAGAGGAAAACCCTTTGAATTGATTCTAAGGTTCATGGGAACTAATCTTCGAAACGTTGGACGAAATATATAATATATACATATCATATGAATAAGTAATTTTTAGCTGTAACTTAATCTTACCGTTTTCTTAGGATCAACATTAGCAATGCGAATAGCAGCTTCCATGGCTTCCACAGAGGGTTTGCAGAGGATTGGTGACTTAGGGCAGAAACATTCATTCTCAGTTGAATCAGAGTCATTGTTAAATGGAATACTCTCTGTGAGATCAGCTTGTTCGGGAGGGTTGAGTGTTTCAAAGCATATGATGCCCTCAAAACAATCTTCCAAGCCCAATCGGTTGAGAACTTGAATTGTATGTGCTTGATCTGCATTGGTAAATATCTGCAAACACCATTTTCTAGTCTTAGAATCGTATGGAATCCCCTTCACTGAACACACTAATCTTAAAATTGAACTTTTTATGACATACTATTTTACGCTGAGGCATGGAAAGGAGAAGGTTCCTGAAAACTGGATCAGGCTTCAATTTATCATACGGCAATGGTCCATGCACATAAGCATGAAACTCATCATTGTCAAACTCATAACCAAGGGCCTGAGAGGAAAGACCATAACTGAGAAACTCATTCATATATCACTGATAATGAGCATATAGTGCTCTACTGGTAAAGCATGAAGAAGAAAACATAGAAGGTAATGCCAATTACTTATACCTTTAATCCAGCCATAGTTGTCCCATATTCCTTATACAAGTCCAAACACATCTTTGGCACTTCACTTTCTTCAATATGCAGCCGTTCCAACATATAATCTGTAATCAAAATTGGTTAACTATAGCACTTCTGTCACATAGTATTAGCATTAGAACCATTACATTCGTTTTCAAGGTTTATATTTGCACCTTGTATGTTCTTGCGACATGCCTGATTGAGACCTGAGCTCAAAGGATACAGAGTGTCATCCATATCTGTATAAAATATTTAGAGCCAGAAATTAGAAAACTACTTTTTCCTCTGCAGATTTGCGTTGACAAGTAACTTCCAAAGAAAGACGTAAAACTCAGCGAAAACTTCAAAAATTCAGATTGTAATCTTTGAGCAAAGTGGTTAAAAAGTTAAAAATAAAGTCGAATCATATATTCTCATGAAACATAAAAGCTGATTGATCAAGTTACAAAAAGCATACCAAAAAGCAAGCACTCGTACTTGGCTCCAGTGGTCATCCGAGCAGAATCCATCTTGAGAAAATTATAATCTGCAACACCCAGCAAGGTTAAATACGGTATTTAAATACCAAATTACACAACAAATGCCTTAAATCCTCTCTCAGAGGAAGAATATGTTTTGGAATCTTAAATGCGAGTTAAGGTCAAAACTTGTAGTCCCCAATGGGTACCAAATTTGCAGTTTGATCGTGTACCCATTGTTTTCTGGGGTGTGTTCTTCCCATTTCTACTACAATGAAACTTTAAAAACCAAGCAAAACTAGTTTCAATTTCAAAGAAATAGAAGAAAATTCTGATGGCGAGGCTCCAAATTTGACTAGAAGATAAGGACAAACCTGATGAACCGATCAAGAAGCGCAAAGGAAAAGTATGAGCATAAAGCCTAAATATTGTAATTTATAGTTCAATAATCTTGTATCTTGGTGATTTTAAAATGACGAAATATATAAATAATTGGTCATTTCATAGCTTATGTTGAAATCAATGCATGAAGTATGCCCATTAATGTCAACCACAAAAACCCAAAAGCCTATTTTTTTTCCTTGAAAAATACTTTTATGTAAATGGGTGAACCCATAGTCCATTTTTCATAGAAAAGTATAATTGCAACAAAACGAAACACTAGCAGTACCTGGATTGCACTCTTCAAAGTTTGAACGACTTTAACAACAGCTGTGATGACTGAAAATGCAAGAGGAGATAGTGGCTTACGAGATGTTTATATAGTTTTATAGGTATATATGACTTTGAAGGAGGACCCACCACTATGATGAATGTGCGAGATGACGCATGGAAAATTCCGAGATGGTGAGCATCGTTATTTCTCCATTGGTACGATTCGTCGTCTACCTTTAATGTTTCATGCTACGCCTACCAGTCAATCTCTGTGTTAATTGCTCTGTTTCTTTTGAATATTATATCAATAACGACACCCACTAATTTGGATTCGGGATATTTCATATTTAATAAATACTTGATGCTCTAGTGCATGTTGGCCATGTGTTATATCTCTATGATCACCACTTGAAAAAGGAGATGTGATGCTGGTGGCAGTTTGTTTTGGTTTCATAGAGATTTGTCAAAGGAATAGGAGCAGTTTGTTTTGGTTTGGCATCTACATTTCAAATAAAGAGGAGGGAGAGGGAGCCATAATCTAGACACGAGCTATTCAAGATGAGGTTTATTCTTTATGATGGAATATGAGCATCATCACTTTCGCTACTACCTATGATATAATATAACAAATGACTAACGAAAATGCATGTATTTAGTGTCGTTTGCACCCAAAGCAGATACCAAAAGGCTTGTCTTTTACACAGCCCTGCTACAAGTAGAAGCCGAATAATCATCCAGTGACGGTGTTGGTTTGATACTGCCATGCCACGGCAACTTCAAAATTCTAAAATACTGTACTGATGCCTTATTGGTTCTCAAGGAACAAGATGCTTATCCTTTTGGTAAAATTCCATCGCCATAATATTCTAATGTTGCTTTGCAGCTCTGAATGAAGCTCTATCAATGGGTCACATTAGTAATACTAAATGGCTTTACAATAGATTCTATAAAAGTCAAATTCGAAGGGATTAGCTGTATCCTGATCTGTAGACTAAAGTGTGCCGATGATAAAGTTCACTAAAGTTAGAAGCCCATATGGCATGGGTACACTTTATTATTGTTTCTTTCTTTGTGGGGTTTATTGGTGAAGTGATGATACTTCTATAAAATTTTGAAATTTAATTAAGATTAGGTGAATTTAGATTTTGAAGATAATTTAATTGACTATTGGATTGGGCAAACAGAAAAGATATTAGAGTTTGTAAGTCATCATTGTTAAATTTATATCAGCACACAACTCTTAAACCTTCTCCTAGTATGCTCTAACTAATTTGTTCCTCAGGTGGTATTTGGTATCAATTATCATTTTTTTTGGGAATCTTTACTTTCATGAGAATCTTATTCCTAGGAATGAGATTATTAAAAAAGTTGACATTTTCATGTTTGGTTATCACTTAACTTTCCTGGAAATAATATCATTCACATATTTAATTTTTCCAAAAATACCCTTAAATTCCTTCCCCTTCACTGACCCATCTTTAATTGTTTCCACAGGAGCAGCTATTCCACCTTTTTCCACAATTGCATCCTTCCCTTCCTGAATCCCCGCCAAGCTATTAAGCACCACCATTGCCTTTTCAGCCATACACATCCCTTGCTCTGCCACCAGCTCCACAAGGGGCTTCACTACTCCATCAGAGCTCGATTTTCCAATGAAGGCAAAGTTGCCAGCCTTTGCAACTCCCTTGAAATGTCACTGCTACAAGCCGAGAAGTCACTGAAAGCTTGATTGAATTGGGTCAGACTTTGATAACATTTTGAAGAATAAACACTTCATTTTTCCAATCCTCAAGTTCCCGATAGTCCCCATGCCTACCGTATGAAGCATTTCAATAAGGAGGCAACTAGTGGCCCCTTCCTGTACGCTTTCGGTTGTAAGAGGAAAGTTGGCTTGGGCCCTCTTTTGTCGGATTTTATGTGGTTTTTGTTTGATCAATTCCCTGATGGTAAGATTGATGAATTTGGTCTTCATTTCTTTTGTGGGCATGTCAGTTTTAGAAGCAAACTTTTAGATTTCCAAGCTGCTATGGAGAAGTTCAGTGAAGGTAAGTCTTTGGGTTGTTGTGTCATCATGCTTGATGCACTTGAGCAAGTTGCTTTCAATAATGGTTCGCATGGACCTGCCGATGTGTCGGTGAAGCAACAAACAGAGAAGCAGAGTGGGAGGAGAGTGAGCGTGAATGAAGAAGGACAAAGGAGGAAGAAAATTTTTTCATTCCCAGGAAAGCAGTATTCCCACCTCTTGAGGTGGAAAAGTTTTATTTCATGTTGTGAACAAATTTTCATTTTTGGGTATCCTTTATTCCCGGGAATGATTTTTTATTTCTTGTACCAAACATGGGAAACTTTTATTCCCATCTCACTTTCTCAAGAATTTTAAAATTTTCTTAGTACCAAACACCACCTCAATGTTAACCGAGCTCTCGGATATGGATATAATGTATCACCCAGACTCCAACGCTTAGTCAGATTCGGAAAGGGATGAATATATGGGCTTACCGTTGAATTTATATGATGGAGTCTAGGGGCAGTATGGTAAATACTCGTAAGTTTTTTTTTGTTGAGATAAATACCCACGAGTGATAAGTAAGCTTGTTCATGTGTTGGGCCTTGTTATAGTACTGGGCCCATGCAGTGGTGTTGGGCCTTATTTGATTTAATATTGGGCCACTTCAGAAAGCTTATGCCGGAACACTTCCTCCCAGTTCTTGCATTCTATCTACTTTCTATTGCCAAGTAACATCCAATATGTTTTCGGCCGATTAGAAACATCCAACATGTTGGAAGAGACCAAATGAAGCGTTATTGCCATAACTCATGGTAGTCTGGTCCTGTAGGGCTATGTTTTAAGGAACAAGTCATCGTCGTTTTATGAGATACCAATGGGCTATGCTAAGAGAGAAAAAGCCCACTATAACTGAGGAACAACACAAGCCCGTCTTTTTCAGACTACACTGAGATATGCAGGCTTTTTTATTAGCAAAAAAAAGATAAGCAGGCCTTTTAATTAGAATGTAGCTCTCCATATAGGCTTTTAAGCTTGGGTATATCGCAGATAACCCAATGTCAATCCACTCAGTAGAGAGAAAAAATGCCGATCCACTTACAGTTGCCCATTTTCATTCAACCAACTTTATAAAGACAATAAAAACAATTCAATCAATTTTATTTTGTTAAAAAGAAACTTTTAATGTAAAAAGGAAAAAATAAATTTAAGGAAATAATTATATTTGGACCCCATTTGGGATGAGATTAATGTTTTATAAACACCTATAAAAGATGTTGTTCAAATTAATCTGATGAATTAAAATACGAAATACTTAAAAACACTTAAGTTTTTTAAAATTTAAAATTATTTTAACTCAAAATTTTATTAATTTAACCCTATAATTTATTTTTTTAATCTTAAATATTAAGAGCAATTTGGCAATATTTGTATCAAACATTTTATTAATTAATATGCAATTTAGTGAATTTACTGTAACCTTTATCACATTTTATCAAACAATATATAGTGCCAATAACAAAAAAAATTGAAAGTAAGAAAAAGAAAATAATAAAAAAAAAATATATATATATATATATATATATAAGTGACTTCAATAATTGACTATATTATATTTCACCAAGTGACTTCAATAATTGACTATATTATATTTCACCAAAAAAAAAACTGACTCTCTTATAAAACATATTGTAAGAAGAAATTTTAGTAAGCTTAAAATAAACACTAATACTAGGGGCTAGAAAGAAAAATCCGAACTTGTACTCTCTTTTTGTTTTTGTTTTTTTCTTCTCCAGGACATAGCCGACCTATATTTAGTTTCATGGAAGGAAAAAACCCACGTAACGTCGGTCTTCATCATGTTCGGACACATGAATTCCAATTCGACCACCAAATTTCTGCTCGCAAAATTTCTAAGCAATGGCAACCGAAGAAGGAAGATGGTCCTCAAAATAAAACCTAAAATCGAGTTATGCAATTCCCATGTTCCACAGCGTCCTCGCCAATAGCGGCAGCACTTTGAATAAGAAACAATAAAATGGGTTCGTTTAAGGTCCTTAGCAGGGTCTTCAATGGTCTCTCTTTAGTTGCCAAGGAATTCCTCAAACGCTCTTCACCCATTGAGTCAACAAGAACCGGCGATTTTGAAACCCTAATTACTTCGTCCTTCAAGAAAGCTCTGGTTTCAGCCACTGATCTTGCTGGCGTCACCAAAGGAAAGGTTCGTCAATTCTCAAACCCTGGATCATCTAACTCCGAAGCCCCAACTGATTCCGTTGTTTATTTTACGGACTCTTCTGATGCGTCGACAATAAACAATGACAGTGTTGCCAATTTTTCTTCTGAAGCAAATAATGTTGCTGTTGGTAGTGGTGGAACTGAGGCCCCCGTAAAGGATCTTAGGGAAGCTTCTGATGCCGCCGTTGAAGTAAATGTTTATTCTGCACCGGAAAGTATAGATGAGGTTAAACACAGTACGGCACTGAAGGGAAGCGAGGGTCAGAGCTCCGTTGAAACAGTTAGTATCAATGGAGGAGCTAGTGGGGAAGTGGCAATTGCTCCGCCATTGAAAAGACGAAGGCCGAGGGAGAGGAAAGTTCCTTCAACTCCTTTTTCCAGGGCAGTTGGGTTAGTCTTGTTCTGTATATCTCTTCTTGACTCATCATCCCTTTCCCCTGTAATTTTTTATCTGCTACTTAAATTGTAAATCCAGTTCATATTTTGAAATTGATGTGAGCAAATACCAGGATTTCTTATAATCATTCGAATGGATTTAATTAAATTGAAGAAATTATTCTGAGACAGTTCGTTGTGCCCCTGGTTAATATTCCCTTACAAATGGAGGATAATGAATTATGAGCGATGACAAAATTTGATGCCACCTACAGTTATACCTTTCATTTCACATGTTTCGGATAAACTCCTCACAGACTAACTACTTACAATTATATATTAGTGTTCACATGTTGCTGGGGAATGTCTAAAAACTAGCTGATGGTCATTCATCTCCTAAATGCACTAGTTCCTCCACAAGGAACTACAATCTAGGGACCACATTGTTGATTCCCCAGAGATTGGTGGATGCTTCTAAGTACACTTGTGCTAAATGCCTTGTCTAATACAGAAAGCAAATAAACTGCTTCTTTTCATCCCATTTCATTACATTTTTGCTTGATTTCTTCTCCTTCATAACATGTGGCTCTTAGAAAAATATCACGCATTCAATTCTGATGCAAACATTTGCTATTGCTAATTCCTTTTTTTGGGGGGTCGAATTTGCTATCCCTAATTCAATTGTTGTAAACTATTGCAGATTTGCTGGGCTTGGAGTTGGTCTTGCGTGGGGAACACTTCAGGAATCTACCAAGAGGCTTGTCTTTGGTAGATCTGATTCACATGACAATCAGACAGCCCTTTCCCCATTCTTGTCTGAAAAAAATGCAGAACGTTTAGCTCTTGCACTATGCAGAATGCGTGGAGCAGCGCTCAAGATAGGGCAGATGTTGAGCATACAAGATGAAACTCTTGTTCCTGCTCCGGTACTATGACCTGTCTCTTATGCATGTGACTTAATTGGTATGATGCACACATATATCATAAATATGTATATTATCAATAAAGAGGCATATTGATGAAAAAAATTAGGGTTATTAGCAGAATGGTATGCAAGCTTAAGTGAACCTAAAATATTAAATCTTTGGTTTACTAATGAGTATTGTGCTTAATTTACTTGAATCTTCATTAAATGTCATCAACAGTTAGTCGTGAGTCCTTCTCTCAAATGGGTGAGGTTAAAAGGAGAGCCAATGTGCAAATTTTCAGAACAAATAATTAAAGACTGCTTACTTGGAAACACTGAAAGATGAGCGAGCAGGAGGAGGTGAAGGAGGAAGTATAGAATTTGGATAAGAATATGTTCACAGTTCATTGCAAAAAGTAAAAACTGAGGCATATTGGTGAAAAGTTTGAAATGCATATTATATATAATAATAAATTCTTGAAAATCTGAATGGCAAGCTGAAATTGGATGTTTATCATCTGAATGCACTTGTACATTCTAATTAATATGGGGCAGGTTGAGTCTACCATGGTAGTTATCTTGATAGTTATTGGAATCAGATGTTGGTATGTGTATCTTAGTATCTTGAATATGGAGTTGGATAACTTGGACTAATATAGGTCCACTTACTGTCTTAGCATTGGTTCTGTTTCCCATGGGTAGAGGTTCATGTCATCTTGTACAGCTTTGCAAATTCAGTTGTGAATCTATTATTATTTTTACAAAGCTCTATTTGGTTTATGGAGTTGCTTGAAGAATGGTGATCATCTTTTTCATTTTCATATGGATTTCGTCCCAATTACATATTCATTCTGTCCAATTGTGGAATCAGTGATTCCATGAAGGAATTAGGGGATGGCTTTTATTTCTTTCTGCTGATAGCCTTTTGCAATCATTAGGTTTTTTGTAACCTAAAAATAAAGTCTCAGCCTTTTTTCTGTAGATCCTGGCCGCATTAGAGATTGTCCGTCAAGGTGCAGATGTGATGCCAAAGAGCCAGCTTAATCAAGTTGTAAACGCTGAGTTAGGTCCCAACTGGCCTTCAAAATTGAGTAGTTTTGATTATGAACCATTAGCCGCTGCAAGTATTGGTCAGGTATGCATGCTTGTATTACTTCTTGTTTTCTGAGCACCAAATTTGGTAGTTGTCATCATTTCATCTTTCCGTCTGACTTTCCAACTTTTACTCAATCCTCTTCAGATAATGAAAGCAACTTTTCTTCCTGACTTTGTTATTTACATTACTTGATATGTTAAAGATTCATTTTTCACATGTTCACTTTTTATTCTAAAAAGAATGCTGGAATATGCTATCTTCCTCATATATGAGATCTTATATCATTCCAAGCAAGCAGATTTCGTGGTGTTCTAATCGCACCATGTAGCAAAAATGTGAACAAATATTAGTGGATAACTTATTCAGTGTCATGCAACTTTATATTTTGACGCTTCTGCTTTATATATACTCACATAACTCTTCATAAGAAATTTAGGTGCACCGAGCTGTCACAAAGGATGGTATGCAAGTTGCAATGAAAATTCAGTACCCTGGTGTTGCAGATAGCATCGAGAGTGACATTGAGAACGTGAAACTTCTTTTAAACTACACAAATCTGATTCCAAAAGGACTTTTTCTTGACAGAGCTGTTAAGGTCTGTATTTAGGGATAGAAATGATGTATGTGTTCCATTGTGTGTATCAATGTATCCGTCTTCTTCAAATCCACTAAAATTTACTGTTCTGTGTTTAGGGTTTTGGTTCCCTTAGCCCTTCTCTTACTTTGCCTTCAATTCAGCAGTTAGCACCTAAAGCCATTTCCAATTATAGTTTTTGTCTGCATACAGACTTCTATAGCATTTCTACTACCAGCTGTTCTGTTGTATTGCTTCCACACCCCCCCCCCCCCCCCCCCCCCCCCCCNCCCCCCCAACAAATCATGTGCCATGTACTTAGTTATAAACTGGATAATTCAGGATGATATTTATCTTTGGTGGATGTTGACCCAGGGTCTCTTACCTATCATATTCACGGATACATCTCCAAAATTTGAGAAACATATCTGCTTGTTTGTTAAAAGCTGCATGCTTATGCTATTCCTGAAAAAAATTTTAGGTAGCTAAAGAAGAATTATCTCGCGAGTGTGATTACGAGTTGGAGGCTGCAAATCAGAAGCGATTCCGAGATCTGCTTGCTGGCATACAAGGATTTTATGTTCCAGTAGTTGTGGATGATATTTCAAGCAAAAGAGTTTTAACTACAGAACTTGTTTCTGGTAATTATAATATATCTTGCGAGTACTTGTAATACATCCTTTTGGTAGTCTTGCTTAAGTGGAGGTTTGTAGGACCTAGCTTGTATGGTGCACTTATACGTTAAGTGGTCCAAAGGTATATCTTGTTTGTTGCAGCTGCATTTAAGACACTGTTTGGATGGCAAAACTCTTAATACATGGTTTTCAAATATTTTCACACAAGATATTGTTTTTACATTCAATAAAAGACTTTTCCTGTAAAATCCCTAGAATGAAAACAAAGATGTGTTAACAATATCAAATTGTATAACTATACTATAGATAATTCCACATGGAAATCGAAAGGCTTGACCTTGTATACATACGTAATTATATTTTTATTCGTCTTTAGAAAACTTGCAAGATTGGCAGTTTGAACTTATGGACTTAGAACTGTATATGCGTGATAGGCTGCTGAATCAGATAAGGAGCCCCTTGCGTAATGTTGTCACACCATTGGTGAGAATTCATTGGTGAATATTTAGATTATTAACAAGCATGTCCTCAATATTACAGAATAGTGGAGCTGATTTTACTGTAATACATATTAATGTAAGATGGTTAATGAGATTTTTTGGGCATACCATGCTGCCACTTTAAATTAAATAGTTTTTTAAAAGAAATAAAGTTTGTGCATATTTTTATAATATACTCCTTACCCAATTTTTCCTTAGCCTTTGGTGAGAACGATGTTGCCATTGTGCTTCCTGATATATTTGTTGTTATTACCTCTACTACACTTGTTATAAATCTAAAGCATTTATTCCTAGGGATTGTTTAGATGTTAGCTTGTCTTTGAACATGAAATGGTTTTCCCTTGCTACAGGAATTCCAATTGATAAAGTGGCATTATTGGACCAGAAAACTCGTACTTATATTGGGAAAAAATTACTGGAACTCACTTTGATGGAGTTATTCGAATTCCGATTCATGCAGGCATGTTCTCTCCCCCTCCCCCTCTCTCTCTCCCACCTTTGTCCTATGTATGTGCACACATTTAAAAGTGTTATATGTCATGGTTGAAATTCTGCACTGTAACCTCAGTTATCAGAGCACCCTGGTCTGAGTTGAGAAAAGTTGAAGTGTATCTGCAGTTGTCTTGATTGTTGAAGTTTGATTTAGCTATCAAGTTCAGGTGTTGCTCAGGACAAGTAGACGTATATAGCTATTGAAATTCTTGAGTGAAATATGACAAGTTATTAGGTGTGATTGGGACACTCATCCTGAACTAACATGATATCTTCCCTACAGTCTTTTAACTTGGGAGACTTGTGAACTGATTAAGAGGGAAAACTGTGAAGCTAATTCTTTCAATACTTACGTATTGTACATTGTAAAGAGCACGATTGGTATGGTGTACTGCCAGTATAAGTTTCACTGGGCTGTTATAGTATTATCTACAAGACAATTACAGAAAGTTTAATGAGGACTAGCTGAATCAAGTGACTAGGCAGTGGTAGAATTTAATTCTGATCTTGGTGGCTACACTCAATTTGAGAGTCTGATTAATATGTCTTAAGCTGTTCTTGATACTGAATTTCTAAAATAATACATGCAATATGGTCATATTTTATGCTAACTGCTGATGAGCTGTTGTTCTTGAATTTCACTTTCTAGCGTGCTTTGTTGCTTCATGTTTTCCTATGTTTACTTCTTTTGAAAGTTTTCTTTTAATCACATGTTCAATTCTGATTTTCCAGTCTTATCTAACCTTGGTGGTGCTCTACTCCTTTTCCTGCAGACTGATCCAAATTGGGGAAATTTCTTGTATGATGAAACTACAAATTCAATAAATCTCATTGATTTTGGAGCAGCACGAGATTACCCAAAAAGATTTGTTGATGACTATTTAAGGATGGTTGGTTTTCTATCTCTGTGCTTGATGGAATTTTGTTTCTGAATTTTTTTTTCAATCACTGACAAAATGAGGTCTAGAATCTTGATTTTCTATGCTTACTTTTTATGTTGCTGAAATTGGATATTTAAACCAGACAGTGAAAGATATTAGTCCTGGACTCGCTGCTTTTGTTTTTCTTTCCTTTTTCTCTCCTGAAACTAGAAATAAAACTGACCGACTCCCTTTTGACAGGATAGAACGTGGTAAAAGGAACAAAAATATTGTAGATGTGCTTATCTTACACTGATCCATTGTTAGAAACTACTGCCTGATTTCATGATTATATGATTTAGGACTTCTGGTGGAGAAAGAGAAGACCCTTAAATATGCTGGAACTTGTGATATTTTGATACTAGAAGCCAATGACAAATTGGTGGGCAAATTCATTGCACTCAGTTGAGAGAACAGAAAAAAAATGATACTTGTGAAGACCGAAACAAATTTTAAATATTTTAAACCCTCTGTAAATTAAACTTTCTATGGATAAAGGTGGAGTTAATCCCAAACAAATTTTAGTTTCTTTTGCTGTGTGAAGACACAAGTCATAGCATGCATTTAAATTTTAAACCTATGTCTTTGTCTTAGCTCCCCTCTTTTTTTTTTTCCCCTATATGAAAGGGGGTTTATATAGGGAAAAAAATAGAGAGAGGAGCTGAGACAAAGACACTTGGAAAACTTTTAAATGCATGCTATGACTTGTGTCTTCTTACAGCAAAAGAAATTAAAATTTGTTTGGGATTAACTCCGCCTTTATCCATAAAAACTTTAATTTACAGAGTGTTAAAAAACTTTGTTTCAGACTTTACAACTATCATTTTTTTCTGTTCTCTCAAACTGAGTGCAGTGAATTCACCCACCAATTGGTAGTTGGCTTCTCGCATTAAAATATCATGAGAGTTCCAGCATATTTAAGGGTCTTTTCTTTCTCTACCAGAAGTCCTAAATCATATAATCCACCCATGAGTGCCAAAACAGTTAATAATCTAGACTGTTATAGTTATGTGATAGAATGGGCTATTTGAATTGAACTACAGCATGTTTGGGGTAATGCCACACCCACAAAGCAGCTAACTGGCTTGCTACTGCTACTAGAAAGGGGATGTGTCCCTTGGATTGGGTTTCCAAACCTCCATCCCCCTTTACTTCATATCCTCAGCAATAAGGGCTTAGTTTAGATGGTTGTCTGTTGTTGCGACTTTACTGGTTTATGTCCCTTTTGGTTTCTGGTGTCTTGTTGTTTTGGTTTTCGTCAATATAATGTTTTGAGGCCCAAAAAAAAAAAATCAGTATCCTGAGGGAGTTTATTGCTAAAATCAAAAGCACGGGGATTATGTGCATATTGAGTATAGTTGGGAGGAGGTTATGTGAAATTTACCATTTTTTAGTTAGCTGTTTGACTATTCACTCTGTCATTAAGCTGAGTTGCACGTTCTTGGGGGCTCTTATTATTTTTAAATGTGTAACATGACTAGGTACTAGCATGTGCAAATGGTGATAGAGATGGAATCATTGAGATGTCCAAGAGACTTGGGTTCCTCACTGGCATGGAATCAGAGGTAATGCTAGATGCTCATGTCCAAGCTGGTTTTATTGTGGGATTGCCATTCGCAAAACCTGGCGGATTTAACTTCCGCACCACCAACATTACTCAAAGCATTTCAAACCTTGGAGCAACAATGTTGAGACACAGGCTAACTCCACCACCTGATGAAGCCTACAGTCTGCACAGAAAGCTTTCTGGCGCTTTTTTAGCATGCATCAAGATTGGGGCTGTTGTACCTTGTAGGGAGCTATTGCTAGACGTATATGAACGTCATCGATTTGGTGAAGAAGGCAACGAAGTCTTTTCGAGTGGCTCAATGTCTTTATAGGCTAACCATTTTTTCTTCAATGTGATTTTTCTCAATGTTAATAATCAGGGGATGCCAACCGCATCCAAGGTCTTAAGAATGTTCAGTTTGCTCCACGAATGTAATCTTTCTGCGGAATTTTTTGGTGCCCCATTTGTAACTTTATCTGCTTAAAGAATTTTGCTCATATGGATTGGTTTGAAGTTAATTGATTCTTTACAATAAAAATTTAGTTTGCATATTGTTTGTCTCGTGTGTCCGTGACAGATTTATGAAATATGCATAATCAATCAGGACTAAAACCATTGGCGTTGTGCCAGTTGGACTTGCTGAAATCATCATTAGTTATTAAGTTATAAGAAATGGGGATGCAGGTCGTGCTCTGTGATTTCTTATAACTAGAGATATTATCCAAGACACTGATGAAATGTCAACATTTTTTTGTCTATCTGCACGGCAGATAGTTTATTCTATCTTCTCTGAAAATCTCATCCCATTGAATTCCAATAGAATTTGAACTCCAAAACTTCCGTAATAGAGTAGACAATGCTCAACTACTAAAGTGTCCCTTGAGATTTATGTAATATGAATATCAGTATGTGATTGATACTTGAACAATTTGTGATCCAGTCTATAATTTGATGACTTTGTTGCTCTAAGTACTGAAGGTAGGACTTCGTTGAGAAGAAATCTGGTTTTACGAGAACCTCTTGATCGGTGTTTGGTAAGTTGCAACTTCTAGGAAAAATCAATGCCGCAATCGATGGAAATAGGACACCACAGAATTATAACGCTTTTCCCCCAGGTTCAGTTTCAGTGGGAAAGTGGTCTAGTTAGACAAGATATAGCGAAAGGTCTTTCTTTTTGCCGACAGAAAATAGGATAACCACCCAAGTCCTTACTCAAAAACGACTTGGAGGACTCGTTTTTTCTTCGTGGATAGGTTCCTAAAACTTAATTAAGGAGTGGGCTTTCATATTATAACCACTGTTTACCAAAATTATGCAAAATCATGGCCTCTATCAGTGATTAGTTAATATCTCTAACTGGTATGTATTTACCATGAGCGGCTCACTGCAATCATTTTGGCTCTTAGCGAGAGGTATAAAGAGAAGGTAAAGAATGAAAGGGCCACAAAAGTGAAAAACCTGTGGGGCACTTGGAGCTTGCAGTGTTGGGAGTTATTGATGGGAACAGCTGTTAATAACCAGAATAAAAGAAGATTCCCCAAATTTGATAGCCTACCAAATGACCCAACCGAGAAAAATGGGTTTAAGTGGAGGCTTCACACTTCACTTTCAAAAAAAATAATAAAAAATTAGATAAAAACAACGACAAGAGTCTACTACTGCATCACTGTCTGTTTCCTTACATAACGACGTTCTCTCTTCTCCAGAATAAAATAAAATAAATTACTTCTTAGCAGTGAGCTAGCGTTCGCAATGATCATTATTTAGAGATAATCAATACACGACAAAATGATACTGTGAGTTCCAGTGGAAAACAGATACTACCATTGAGCTTTGAGCCTCCCTCTTTTCCAGTGGGAAGAAATATATAAGCAGCTGAGCCATTAGAACCCAAAAATTCTCGAGAAAAATCAGCTGAGGAAGAAGAACCATGACAATGAAGCTGATTTTAATAGCAATTGGTTTTGCTTGCTTTGTTTCTGGGGTTCTCTGCAGTGGATCTGAGAGGGGGCCTGCGCTTTCTTACTTGGAAAACGATGTCGTCATGGCAAGATCTTCCGCCTCGCCCCAACCTCTCACGGTCGGCCTCACTCTCATTGAAGGAGCTGCTTCTAAAGGAGCCGGTAAGTCAGTATCTCTCTCATCTTTTACAATTCTATTTTCGCCATTTTTATTTTTTACTTCTACTTTTAAGAGTTTTTCTGTGGTTTTTGTGATCTGTACTTGCATGAAATGATTTTTGAATGTTGGCTTCACCCATAAGTGTCACATTCTCAACTTCATCCATTTCTGGATTTTTCTCTCAAATTTTATGAGCAACATCTGAGAGCTTGTTATCTCAAGTTTGCCTTATTCATTATTAAAAAATTTCGTCACGCAAAATGAGCAACATTAATTGCTTCACAATCACAATTCTAATTTCGTTATGATTTTCATGCTTAAATGTTCATGATATATTATAGGTCTCGCTAGAGTCCCTTAACTGGAAAAATGTTTGTCTCCCTTGCAGTGGATTTTATATTAATTGACTCTGATTGCACATGCTTAATATTTTATGGGCCAACGTAAGTTTACAGAATAAAATAATACGTATAAGACAGCAGTGTTATGCTTTTCTGAGTTGATGGCACTCTTCATTTTTAATAGCAAAGCCTGTTTTGCAGTAAAGACGGTCTCTAATGCATTAAATTCTTACTTGGTTTCCAATATGGTCACTAATATTTTGGCCCTATAATGTCAGTCTGTTTGGATGGGACACTTCCTGGTTACCATTTACATCGTGGATTTGGATCTGGTGCAAATAGTTGGCTCGTTGAATTGGAGGTATGTGAAAGAATGTCCATACATATTCATCATGGGTATATATTTCTTTCAATTTGCACATTGATTCTAGCCTGTCATCGGCTTGTATAAAGAATTATACCAACCGTTAGTGTTGCTACTGTATTATACTTGTTGAGTTCGTTACTTACTAAGTTGTACCTTATTGCAGGGAGGTGGGTGGTGTAATACCATTAGGAATTGCGTCTTTAGAAAAACTACTCGTCGTGGGTCCTCAAAATACATGGAAAAGCAATTACCATTCACAGGAATATTGAGCAATAAAGCTGAAGAAAATCCTGGTTTTTCCTTTACCCTAAACATGCATACATTAGTCACTCTGTCAATTTAAAGTCCACACTCCAGGTGGTTGCTACATATGCTTAATGCTGCATTTTCCTGCACGTAATCTTCTATGCACAGATTTCTTCAACTGGAACAGAGTCAAAGTACGGTATTGTGATGGGGCTTCCTTCAGTGGAGATAGTCAGAATGAGGTCAGTTAGAGTATCTCTGCACATTTTTCATTTCTACACATATAATTGCTATTGACCACCCTATATCTTTCCATGAAAATCTGTATTATTGCAGAAATATTCAGTCAATTGGCAGCCACATAAAAGTATACTCAAAAACTTTGATATATACTGTATTCAAAGAGTATAGTCATGATACTGTCAAGCATAAAACAATTATTTTGATTTCTGAGATGTTAGATTGGGGTTCTTCTCATCAACTATGCCAAGCTTGCATCTCTTGCAGACAACTCTACAATATAGTGTCTCACAGTTTCAATTGATTTTAAATAAAAATACTTTTATATTAGAAATTGCGCATGTAAATTTTCAAATTTCAACAAATTTAAGTCCTGCTATCCTCTTGAACTATTCAGAATGTGAAATTGCCAAATCTATTTTTTTTTTTTAATGAATCTGTGCCGGCTGCAGAACATCTTTTCTCCTAAACATGGTACTCATTCTTTAGTTTCAGAATGTATGATTGTGTTGATATGAAGATTTTGTTCTATTTTCAGGCTGCACAGCTTCAATTTCGAGGACAAAAAATTTGGCTAGCTGCTATGGAGGAGTTGATGTCCAAGGGAATGCAGAATGCTGATCAGGTTCGTATGCCTCTCTATTGTGATTCAATTTTGACACATACTGATGCTAATTCGAAAATTATTTCAGGCCCTTCTCTCTGGGTGTTCTGCTGGTGGTCTGGCAACAATAATACATTGTGATGAGTTCCAAGGGTTGTTTCCAAAATCTACCAAAGTGAAATGTTTGAGTGATGCAGGATTTTTCCTTGATGCGTAAGTTATATATTTTGCTTGATATGACTTCTCATGGCATGTATCATTGCCTAGAAACTTAGATGTCATTGATGATCTGTTCAACCATGTAGAATTGATGTATCTGGTGGACACACTCTGAGGAATCTGTTTGCTGGTGTAGTTCACTTTCAGGTAAATTTTTTTGATGAAAAAAATCTCAATTTGATATAGTATGCATTATTAACTGCGCCCCCCCCCCCCCAAAAAAAAAAAAGAAGAATGGTATGCATCGATTTACGTTGATCTGAGCTCAATTTCGGAGAGTCATTTGCTTCAACATAATCAATAAACTCTTTCATTATTGGTTTCATTCCTTTGGTATAAAGTTTAGAGAACGTGAAAAATATGTCATGTTGCTACTATTTTGAAATTGTAGGAAGTACAAAAAAATCTGCCAACAAGTTGTCTCAACCACCTGGATCCAACTTCGGTAATTCTCTTATTCTCAATGTTGCTATTCAATTACTAAGACATATAATTTTAAACATGCGTATCCTCTTTTGTCAGTGCTTCTTTCCTCAGAATTTGGTTGAACATGTTCAGACTCCATTGTTTCTACTCAATGCAGCCTATGATGCATGGCAGGTAATATTAATTGATACACTGTGTCTATCATATTCTTTTGTTAATACTGTGCCTGATTGTATGTTAATTGCAAGGATCGCATCTTTTTATTTGGCCCTTGTCAAAGTTCTATCACCTTCATGTCTTAATTTCTATTTATTGAACCACTAATTTGTTTGTTTGGAACTGTCTTGTCATCAGCTCCAAGCCAGTTTAGCCCCACCTTCAGCTGATCCCAATGGCTCTTGGCATGATTGCAAATCAAACCATGCAAGTTGTAACTCTTCTCAAATTCAGTTCCTCCAAGGTGATTTTGATATCTTCTAATGAAAATTATGATCAACTACTGATGTATATCTGACATTATCTGATCGCCTTGTAATATTTTACATCTCTCCTGTGGAGCAGACTTCAGAAATCAAATGCTTAATGCCATCAAAGATTTCTCAAGGCCAGCTCAAACTGGATTATTCATAAATTCCTGTTTTGCTCATTGCCAATCTGAGAGACAGGACACATGGTTTGCTGATGACTCTCCCCTTATTAGGAACAAGGTATGCCTGATTTAAAACAGTCAATTGCGTTATAGAATTTCAAAGGTGGAATGCCACGTTGGATCTGTGTAGACTTTAAAGCTCAACTCTCATTTGGGTGAAGTAATGGAAATAGTTCAAAATATTTGATAATGGATATAGGTGTTTAAGAAATAAAAGCTGAAAACTGGAGGACAGCTAAGACTTTATATAAATTAATCCAACACCTTCACAGTGGGGAGGAAAAGAGTTGTTCAATAAGAATTTTTGCCATCTTTGACTATGGACTCAAGTTTGCTGCGTCTAAGACTAGCGACTTTATTGCCTCGGATGAAATGTTCACTACTCATACTCCTTTTTTTTTTTTTTTTTTTTTTTTTTNTTTTAACTGTTTTCAGAAACACACCTAAGTTAATATACTTTATTCTGCAGCCAATTGCAATTGCTGTTGGAGACTGGTATTTTGATCGACAAGGTGTCAAAGCTATTGACTGTGCTTACCCTTGTGACAACACCTGCCATAATCTGGTCTTCAAGTGAGTGAAACTTATTGTCTCCTCATAAAAGTATACGATATATATATATATATATATATATGTGCTTTCATCCTCGTGATTGCCATTTGTGTATTGTAACATTCATTAATTGTTATGAAAAAGACCATTATTGGTGATATTCATTTGCCTACATGTGGCCTGAAAATCCAAAAAAAATGACAAAAGGATTCATCCATCTGTTGCGACCTTTCTATATTTGAAGTCACTATACTTTTTCCCTCTAGTTGAGAACCACTATGCAATGTACACTGAAGAAGGTTAGCATTTTAACAGGTGAATTCCCATCTCTTCTTGGGCCCCTGTCGTAACTCACCCCTTGGAATAATACCATGGATATTCTGACATTCTTTCCGGAGTAACCCCTCGGTTTATTAAACCCCCTATAGTACTATGTTGATGATTTGGACCGTATTCAGCAGAACGTTGGATAGTAGGAAGCTATAAATTGGCTCATGACATGGGAATTCATTGAAATTTCCAAAATAAGAAAAAGATGTGACAACCTTCTGATTTTTTTTCCCATTTTCATCCCTTTATGTTTTACCAAAACTTGTGAATTTCTTCTCTCCAATTCCTTTGAGTCTGAAATTCACATCTTCATCCTTTTCAGTGATGATACACCTGCCACGGTATTTTCCCAGCCCACAAGGTTAAACTTTAGCCCCTTCTCAGTTTCCTCTCTCCAATACCTTAGTAGTGAGACTGAAATTCAGATTTTTCTCCTTGCAGTGATGATACGTTTGCCATGATATACTCCCAGTGGTTGACTTTTACCCTATATCTGCTGAGTGCCTTATTGTCAATTACATTCCTAATGCACTCATGAGTTTCATTTTGATCCCCCTTCAATCTTCCAATTAGGCACTTCCTAGTCCTAGTGTAACATCAGATTCAGGCACGAGATCTCAAAAGGTTTAACTTCGTTAAGCAACTACGATTAGCCCCCTAACGAGTTGTAATATTAGCATCTAGGACTAACATCCTTTGACTTTCAAGAGACTTCCTCGAATTAAATCTTTCTATTAATTAATACCTAAGACATTGTTCACCATTATTCTCCTGAGTTCCTGGGGTATCGAAAGCAAGAAACAGAGGTTTGAAACTAATTGATTAAAAATGTACTTATCCACGATAAATCATTACCAATCTCTGTTTACATTACAATTACCGCAAAAAAAGAGAAAAAATGTTAAATGTTTATTTTTTGGTTATTTATGAGTGTAATGCGCTAGAGAAAATGAATATGACACTAAGGGTGTGTTTGGAAGTTTTTTTGGAAGGGAGAGGAGAGGAGAGGAAAGGAATAAAAGAGCTCACTCCCTTGTTTGGGAGTTTTAAGTTTGAAAGGGGAAGGAAACTAGGGGTTAAACTCTAACTATTGCACTCCTTTTTCTATCCACAAATTCCAACCCTCCAAATTGGGGGGTTTGGAGAGGTAAGGAATTAATTTACTATTTTACCCATACTGTTACATAAAAGAAGCAGAGTATTGTTTTGTGCCCATACTGTTTTGCTATGCAATCACCTGTTATCAATACTTTCAAGATAGGTGGGGTGGGGGTTGGTTGCAAAGAAAAAGTCAATATGCTTAATCAATTAATGGGTTAAAATAATTACTTATTGTGAATACTCAATAGCTCAATATATATTATCATTATTAATTGGTTAAAAATTTATTCTTCTTACTTAAAAATATTTTTAATAAATCAAATAGTATACAATTTGATTATTGCCAAATTTTATTTTTTAAATTATTAATAATAATTAAATTTATAATTAAAAAATTGAATTAAAAAAAAGAGTGAAAAGATAATAAAGGGTAAATTAGTAAAAAAAAATTATAATAGGACTTTTCCTTTCCTTTCCTCTCCTTTTGTTTATTTTAATCATCCAAACAAAGGAGAGAAAAACTCCTCTCTTTCCCTTCCCTTCCTTTCCCTCCCTTTCCTCTCCTCTCCTCTCCTCTCTCCTCCAAAAAAACTCCCAAACATACCCTAATAGAACTTATGACATCAAATATTTTTTATTTCTAGACCCACGGATCATTAACAAAAGATGCTAAAAGGTAAGAATTCATCAAAAAAAATTGAGGTCGAGTTTGCTATTCTAGTTGGTAAAAGATTATAAACGTTAACATCAATATCGACCAAATGAATTCATCAAATAAATGAGGGACACGGATTTGTTGTTCTAGGTGATGGCCCTGTCCTGTCCCAAAATTCATTAACGAGCATTTAAGGTTTAAACACGCGTGTCCGATATTTTTCTTCTGCTTGTTTTTCAGACGCGTCAATCCGGACTCGAACACATATTATTTCACACGTGTTAAAGGAGCGTGGGTGCAATGCAAGTCCAAAATATTGCCGACACTAAGCTGATGTTCTGCTTACCCACTCTAGGATTGAAACCATTCTTATATTCATAAATCTACACAATCAATAAATAAATCTTCCTTTGAGCTTAGATAACTCCTGTGGAACTTTAAACTTGCGCATATTTATGAATATAAGAGTTATAAAATTGACATTAATCTAAATAGAGGGAGTAAAAATCTCAATCTCAATCTCAATTCAGTAACCACTCAAAGCATCCAAGATGCAGTACAACAGAACTGTGACTACAGTAGTAATAAACTAATAATTTACTTTACGTATGCTAAACTTTCCACAAACTGCTACTAATTGTCTGTACTCTGTTCTCTTCTATAATCATGGCTTCATCTTCAAACATTGGATTATATATACACAGCATGCAGATGTACAGAGGAAAAGTGGCGATCCACTCAAAAAGGGAACTTGAAAGCAAAAACCCAGTACTCCGAGTAAAGAAGAAAATTGACGAAAAATCTTAAAAAGGACAAGAAAACTATAATCATTAACAGTGGAAAGAAAGAAGCGAATGTATATATATTGTCAAAGCCGCAAAAAAGGGGAGGAAGTGGGTAAAGAGTTCGGAGAAAACTAGCAGTCAACTGCCATATTTTGAAGCAGATGCTAGAGCTACCGCTTGTGCCCACACTTTGAGCCGTGCCTTCACATCTCTTGGATCGTCACCTATATTAAACATAACTAGATTAGAGATCAGTATTTTCTTCTTCCTTATTCACACAAATAAATAAATAAATAATTGCTCACAATGGATTACCAATAAATATCAAAATAACCAGTCGCATGGTTGTCTGGGATGAGTAATTGTCATATCACAGTTAGAAATTGAGTTTAGTTACAAAGCAAATTGGCAGCAGCATTTGATTAGTATCAGATGTGAGGAGCATAAATTTAAAGTATGTACTTGAAGAAAATGGGATTCAGTTCCTGAATCATTCTAAGGACGACCCTAATCACTCAGCAATATACTGCTAATCCATAGTTTTGAAGCTTTTCCATTAAATTCCAATCTTGGTCCCAGGTGTATGTGTATGTCAGAGAGAGAGATAGAGAGATGGGTTGTGAATAGTGAATGAATAATAGTGCTTACCAGGACTAGAGATGCGCCAATTGGCGATGGGGGAATTGCCACCACTGCTAGTATCTAGTGTGGAATTAGAGAGAGAGAGATGAGAGGGCATCTCCAGCATGCGCTCGTGCTCCAACTCAAACCCAAGATCTCTACAAGCCTTGACTTCCTCCAAGTCCATACATAGAGATCTTCTCCCACCTTTAGGCCTAGTTATCAGCATCACGCCTGAACCACCACCACCGCCACCGCCACCACCACAACCACTTTGATCACTTTCCCCACTAAAACCATGAATCAAATGCTCCTCCTCTTTTTTCTCGTTCTTATTGCTATTTTTCTCACAGTTGTCCCAATTATAGCTTCTAATTCTCCTGCTCCTCCTTCTCCTCCAAGGATAATTTTTCCCTGTTTTCTGTCCCAGTAAGGCACCCTTTTGAGCCTCATTGTCACTTGCATAGTCCTTCACTGGAATCGACCGCTGATTCCCCATTCCACCCTGATTCCTTCGTCGTGGAGGCGTTGCCGGCAAAGAAGAACAACTAACCAATTCGTTTTCAGAGTCAGAGGACAACCCAGAAGGATGATCTTTGCCATCAGAAAATTCCCCATCTGCGTCTTCACCTTCCCCTTGGAAACTCTCGATGGACAAGTGAGAAACATACATGGTCATGGCATTGTCAACATCATCGTCCTCATCATCATCACCACACAAGGTGCTGCTAGCACATACAGATAGCCTGGACAAGTTATGGGGATGGGTATGATGTTGATCATGACCATGACTATACTCATCATCAATATCATCATCACAGTCTTCATCTTGCAACGAAGAGTGAAGGGTCATAGTCTCATCCGAAGCCATACTATTCCAATTACCACTTTTTCAAGAAAGTATTTCTTTGATTCACAAACAAACAAACAAAAAAGAAACAAGGAAGTAAGTTACAGAAGCAGAGTGAGTAGTGAAGCAGTGCTAGTGTTTGTGCTTGTGCGTGAGAGAAAAAGAAGGACGCTTATGCTGCGGGAAAGAGGCAAGAGAGCGGCGTTTGGCGTTGGCTATTGTGGATCATACGTTTCTCATTTCATGATAAGGTAGAGAAGAGAAGTAGACAGACATCTTCAATCAACAACCCTATTTATTGTAAAACTCAATACGCTTTTTCACCCCTTCTTTAAAAAAAAAAAATTCTTTTTTCCCAAAATCAAACCCTTATTTTGGCTCACATGCATATAATATTTTGACAATAATGATTTGAATATAGAACAGAGAGAGAAAGTAGTGAGACTGGGAGGTGGGGTTAGTTACAAATACAAGTCGAAATTGACCAGCTGATTAACAGCCAAGGCTGAAGGGTGTGGTAAGAAGCTTCTGACATCAACTTCAGGTGATTCGATTAGAATATATTTAAATAAACCTTTATGTAATTACTATTAATTAATATAAACAAATATTATTATTTCTTTTTTTTTTACATCTAAAGTATTCTTATATTCTTCAAATATAAAATTAATTTTTTTTCGAGATGAAAATAAGAACTGATAAATCTATTTTAATAAATGTGACTCTAAGAATTTGAATTCAAAATCTTTTACTTAAAATGCCTTGAAGTCCAGTCTATTTTCACTAAGCTAACACTTTGTTGATATAAACAAATACTATTTACCCTTTGAAGAAACGCGAAGTTTACGCGGAGATGATAGATAAAACTGACAATTAAATACCAAGTTTTATCTGTTGTGTTATGAATGATATATTGTCACACAAAGGCCACGTACCCCCAGGAAGGAAAAAGATATAGTAAATAGAAGCACATAAGGGGCCACTTTGTTGTTACGTGCCAATTAGTCTCGTAAAACAAGTGCGTTTAAACTTAATCCAACTTTATCCATGTCTGATGTTTTTAATGATATCCCATATAGGTTTTAGAAGTGGATAAGAATAGAATATTGATGAAATCACCATTGGGTTTCGGCTACTTTCAACCAACAAAGAAAGAAAACATTAGGCTGTTATGTTATACTTTAGTTTTATATTATTTTATATCATATTTATTAATTATCTTATTATAAATTTAAGTTTGGAACTACAGGTCTATTATGATATAAATAATATAAAATTAAAGTATATGAGTAACATTTATATTTTTGTATGTTATTGTTAAAATCATAATTTTATTAAACTTATATTTTATTTCATGGCAAAAAAATAACTTATTTTATTTTTTTATATTAGCCTATTGGCACGTGCTTGTAAAAATGTAGATGGTTAAAAAGTTTATACAGTTTTTTGAAGTAATTACTTTCTTAAAAGATGGGATATAACTATAAATTATCTTCTTCTAATAACTAAATTTATAAAGTCACCTTATTAAAAAAATTAAATACCAAATAAGGGAATAATTTTTATTTGTTAATATATATGCTTTAATTTTTTCATTTGAACTAATAAAATATAGTGTAACATTTAATAATATATAAATAATTTTGCCACTACAGTAATTAAAATTCGTAGAAGAAAATATTTTTATATGTTTTTTACAATTTTTTATCTGAACACATAATTTATAAATTCTGAATATAATCTTAATACCGTACCTTACAAGGTTAACAACTTAACATATCTTTTGTCCTTTTACTGTTTGGACCCACCAAATAAAAAGGAAATAAGATAGGACCAGCTGAAAGGATACACTCACCGAGGTGATAATAACGTTAACTTGGAACAGCCCTATTTTGTCTGCTTCTTCTAGGATTCATATCACGTGGCCTTTATAGCATGCTGACAACACATTATTATTGTGATTCACTCTAAGGAGGATAAGTGGGAGTCATCGCAGAAGTGGGACCCAACCATTCATCCTTGTTGTTGTACAGTTGCAGACTTGCAGGCCACTGATATTAATATTTAATAATTTTTAGGTTATATTTTCCATACCTTTTATTAAAGTGGAGGTATGTATACCTTAGACACGTGGCTTAAATGAAACTATCAATTAACACTATCATTAAATGGACGTATGAGATGTCTTGACCGGTTCCAAGCCCCTTTAGTAGAAATGTTATTTTCAAAGTAAGCAATTTGTTTACTAATATTTTCAGTAGTTCCCCAAAGGACTAAAAAGAATGCATCTTCGTTTTCCTCCGTTGGCTGGTGTCTTGAATCCATCTCCTCTTTCCTTGTTCTGGGTCTAAAAGGAAGCCCCTATGAGAAAAGCTTCTCTGAAATTTCTTGGAGCTCGGAATGCCACCCAGATTTCCGGAAACGGGCCCAGAATTCATCAGATTTCTGGGGATTGGTTGCAGAGGAAGCGAAGCAAAAGAAGTTGAACTCTCAAAAGCTGCAGCTCTACCAATACAGCTATAGGAGTACAAGTCAACGAAAACTGTGGAGAGAGGAGTTGACGTGTTAGCACAAACAAATCCTCCCATAATTGTTCGGAAAGTGGTGGTCTTCAAACTGTTCAACGCTCAAATCGACGGCGTGGAGGGGCTGAAAATTACCACCGTCGAATGTCACCGGTCAGCGGCGGCAAAACAAAGGAAACACCTATGCCGGCACCTATGTCAACGGCGGTGGAGGGATGTCAAATGGCAGTTAAAATTAAGTTGCAGATCGTTGGGAAGAAGTCCGTTATTAAAAATATATATATATATATATATATATCTGCTTTCTCCTTTTCTCTTTTTTGTTATTTTTTTTCAATAATATATTTTAGGCTTGAAAATAAAAGTAGAAAAAAAATTTAAAAAAATTAATTCTAGTTAATCACTCTATTGTAATCAATAATCGTATGCAAAGATAGAGGAACAAATTTAAATATTTCTCTCTAATAATCGTTTTGTCTAATTTAATATATATATATATACTCAATAAAATATGTGTTTATTATGTCTATAACTTATTTTATCTACATTCAACTCTCTTATTATATTTGATCAAATTTTAAGTAATTCACTCTAGGAGCCTTAAGGTTAATTTTACATAACAAGTGTCTTATTAATTAGGTATAACATAAAATCTATTAATTCTCTAAGTGTAATGCCAAATTAAGAGAGGAAAAGTTTAATTTCAAGTGATTTATTTTATTGAACATAATATCAATCGTGGATCTTGTTATATTACCAATGAGTGTGGTTCAACAATTCAACTCTTAAATCCATTCACAAGAGCTCTGATTAAATATCACTTTCTTGTGTCTTAATTCAATTTCATGTAATTAATGCCAAATAGAAAATACCCTAATTAAATNTCTTTTGTCTTAATTCAATTTCATGTAATTAATGCCAAATAGAAAATACCCTAATTAAATGTTAATATAATTATTTTGAATTAAACTTGATTAGTATTAAACTGATAAATGAAAAAGTATATTTTCATGCAATTATATTTCAATTAAACTTAATTAGTGTACGTCCCTAACAAAGAAAAAACTCAACTATTGTGCAAAAGAGTTTTGGCTTAACTAATATTGTCATTAAGCCAAAAGCCTAGCCTATCCCAAGTTAAGAGATCGAATCCTCCCTAAACTCTTTCATAAATAGTACTAACTACTAAGTGCTCTCTCCTATTTACCTAAAGTAAAAATAAAAAACCTTAACTAGGGCTTATTGACCCTAATATTACACTTTGTCAACTTATTTACACACTTATTACAATTTTAAACTTATTTACCTTAATATTACATTTAAAAAAAAAAAAAGTCGGAAGTTAGTTGGGCCCTATCGAACACGCCAATTGACAGTCAGCGTGTCCATTGTTTTACTTCGTCCTTGAATTCCAAACAGCATAGTGACAAAAATGATTTATTTTTTCACTGTTTTTCTTTTGGCTATGTAGAAAATAAGGCATGCATGTGAGGGAGCCTTTAATGTCGGGGTGGTTGGTGGTTGTGTAAAAAACAGGACTGAAATATAATATAGAGACATTCTAAGAAGAAGAGTGAACACGCCGACTATTAGCGGGTGTGTTCGGTGGGGACACGTCGTCTAACAGTCTGCGTGTCCGGTGAGACCCATTGCGCATATTTTATTTTATTTTTTTAAGTTTTTATTTTAAAAAAAATTATAATATTGAGGTCAATGGACCCTTAATTAGTATCAAATTAAAAAGTTTTTAATTCAATTTCACTCAATTAGTGCTGATCTAAAAAAGCCTTGTATTAGTTTTCAATCTATTATTTTAAATTAAACTTAAGTTGAGAGAAAAATAAGTTTAATTTCATAGAATTCCATTTTAGTTATAAAATAGTAATTTATTTTGTGGTTTCCCTTTGGCAATCGTGCAATGGTTTAGGTACAAGAGCAAGAAATATTAAAATTTAACAATTTAAAATTGAAAAAAAAAACACGACTAATAGGTTTTATATCTAACATAAGGAACTAATTTAGAGGTTATGAATACCTATAAAATGTGGTATGAGTTAAAGTTTTTTATGAGATTAACTGTGTCAAATGTATTAGAGTGAATTAAAATTTTTATATTATAATGTAGCGGTATTTAACAATTTATCATATGAGATTAGTTTAGTAGTCATAAATAGTTATGTATAAAAAAAATTAATGTTATTTACCAGAGAAAAAATTACATACTATACCAATTTATAATAAATTTATTTAGTGGTCATGAAATGAAATGAGATATGAGTTGAAGTTTCTCGTGAGATTAACCTTGTGTGAAAAATATTAGAGTGAGTTATTGATTAAAAGTTGTATATACTTGTGTCATGCTAATCAACAAAATTAAAATAATTGTATGAGTTAGTGGTGACAACCAATGGGTCAAAAGTCAAAACTAATTACAATTTAAGGGCATATTGCTTTAGTTATTTTCTGTTTTTATTTCCAATGAAAACATAAATTAGATCCAAAACCGTGTTTAGTTCAATAAATAAAAAATATTTTCATTGAAAACATTTAAAAAAATACAATGTAAACTGAAATTGTCAAAAATATGTTTTTAGTGTTTTTACTTATAACCGGTGGTAATTTTACAATTTTACTAACGTTTTTTTTTTTTCAACGAATACTCATCCTCTCTCTTTCACTTCCTCTTCCTCCGATATCGATGCAACCATGAAGAAAAGTAGTAATGGAAAAGTAACTCATAGTTGCTGATTAAAGGCTTAAAGTTTCCAACTGGAAGAAAGAAGATAGATAAACAAGCAAATTAAAACATGAAGGCCCAGCAAACAAGAAAATAATTAAGCCTTGCGATGCATCTATATCCATATGGGAGGAATCAGTCAGCTTATAGTCAATGGGGATTAGCAATATTTCAAGTATTACAACAAAAATAATAAAGAGAAGCCCCTACCTAATCCCCCTCCCCCAAAGAAAAAACTTCACCTCATAAGGAATGACAGATTTAAAATCCTAAATTAAAAATAGTTACTATTCAATCACCATAGTTGCCCCTTTATCATTTTTTAAGCAATTTTAATGCAACTTCACCTGTAATTTTAATATTTATCTCTTTGTTAATTATTTTGCCTATTGTCAGTTTTCAATCTTTCTCTACCTTTTTTGGCTCCCCTTTCCTTCAACAAGCTTAGAAGTGTTGAGAAGAATTCAGTCCACTTGAATTTATTACCCATCAAGTTTATTTCCTTGAAGCAAGAGGAGAAAGTAGAGCTACAACATTCAAGAATCAAAAGAGGGAGAAACAAGAACAAGAGGTAAAGGAAGGAGTAAAAGAGGAAAAAAAAAGTAGGTGATGTATCTGTTAATGTCCATTGAAAATAGAAATAAAAAACAAATTTCAATTTCAAAAACCAAACATATTTCTTAAAAGTGAAAACAATAAAACATAAATGTATTTTATAAAATGAAAATTGAAAATGAAAATAAAAAAATATTTCCTAAAACAAACAGCCCCTAATATAGTTGGTAAAGAAATTAACTAATTAAAATGGGTAGGATATTGAATGTATGTTGACTCTTGGGTGAGTACTATGATTTTAAATAATAATGGGGATTATTGTAATTTTATCAAATCTACATGGTCACATTGACAATTTAATAAACCTGAGTAGGTAGTTATTTCACAAAAATCGACGCACACATGTTTGTTTTATTGGTTTCAAGCATGAGGTGTACATACCTCAAAAAGTAGTTCGGGTATGGTAATATCTGCCTAATTTCTAGCCACCCATTTTCATCTTTACAATTTTTTGTTGTCACTAATGAGTTGAGAAAAGTCTGGCGTATTAATTATTCTAACGAGTTTCTTCTTTCCCAAATTAAATTGTATGATTTTGCTAAAATTGTATTGCCTCAAAGCAATCAAGGCATTTCGATGGTTTTGGTGAGATAAACGCCGGGGATGCTCACCGACCGTTGATTTTCTAACTTCTTGGTCAAAGGATTGCATAATCTAATGATTGGAAATACATAGAACGATTGGACGGTTGGTGTGGATCATTTGGCCATTAAGATGTTTACACGTAACAGTGCAGTGAGATTTAATTTTAATAATTATTATTAATATAAATTGACCACAATTTTAAATAATATCAAGGACTATAAAATAACAATACCCAATTACACGTTTTATGACTTTTTTCTTTGTCCTTCTAAACATTTGCTTGGAACGGTGAGTGGCTGATCGTGATTTTCTGTCATATAAACAAAGTTAAATCTTTCAATTGAAAAACTTGAGAGAATATGAACACAAAAATGTACTCTTTAATGTTAGTGTTATGATCTTTACTGTTTGTTTTATTTTCCTTTCTCTTGGTGTATTCAACTCTTTTATGATAAAATAAATAATTTAAATTATTAAATAAAATTTAATAATAAATAATTAATAAAAAATTTATGATATAATATATTTTATTTTTAAAAAAATTTAAAAATAATTAATTTATATACATATTATTCATATATTAATTATTTATATATAATATAACATACTACATAAATATTACAAATATCTAATAAATTTACAATAATTAAATGATTTATAAATGATCAGAGTTTAAAATTCTGAGTATTACTTTCAAGAGGGGGTGCTATGCTACACCCCCGGGAAAGCGACATATAGAAAAAAGTGAGTTAGTTTGCAAGTTTTGCAGAGTTTAGCTTATTGACTACCGGTTAATAAGAAAAATGTAAGTAATTATAAATTTAGTTAGAAGTTTTTTATATTTACAAAAGTTACCCAATTTCATTTAAATTTTTTATGAACAGACCTATGGGATTGTTATTTGGTGCCTTACGGCCCCTACTCTCCAATGCCTCCCATGGGTATTTCGTACCCTTCCAAGAAATTATAATTGCAGCCTGCAAGATCAGTTGGGTCTCTACAATTAGTAAGCCAAACGTTTGATTTTAAACCCAAGTAAGAACACCAAGCAGTGTAGTTATGAAGAAGCTTACGCCGAAAGCGCCTTAGCACAGAAGGGTCAAGGAAATCGACGATAGCAAGAGGGGGTTGAAGCCGCATCTGCGAGTTGGCAAGGTGGAGAACCAAATGCTCCCTTTGGTTTCGAACTTTATCACTCTGGAAACCGAAGAAGTGACCCAGCCAATCCATAAGGTCCATGTTTGAGTTCCATGGCAAGAAAGGGGGTTTTTGAAGGTCTCCGACAGTGCGCAAAGTTGGGTAACTTTTGTAAATATAAAAAGCTTCTAACTAAATTTATAATTACTTACATTTTTCTTATTAACCGGTAGTCAATAAGCTAAACTCTGCAAAACCTGCAAACTAACTCACTTTTTTCTATATGTCGCTTTCAGGGGGTGTAGCATAGCACCCCCCTACTTTCAAACAAGTCGTTGATCCTAACTTTTCTACCATTTTCTTATTCTACATGTCCTTCTCTTAAGTCTAGACACACTTTTAGGCAATGTCAACAAGTAAATGAATCACGAATAGATTAAAAAAAAGAATATAATACTATATTTTCCAACCCAATGACTGAAGGTCTATATTATTCTAACCAAAATGTCCTTAACGACTAAGTTTTGATCAACAGGTGTCAAATGTACCCCTATTTATCTCATGATTAATGCTATTTTACAATTACAATATCTATAATTGTACATATAACTTTTCATATATCTTAATATAAAGAGTAAACTAGACTAATTGATTTCTTGTTAAGTTCCATAAAATTACTCAAATCCATATTCTTCTTTTTCTTAAAAAAATATATATAAAAGTTTACTGCCATAGAAACTCGTTTTATTTTTCTGCTTTCTTTTTTTTTTTTTTTCAAATTCTACATACTTTTTCTTATCATAAAAAAAATATAAAGTTTTTGAAACATTAAAGAATAATTGAATAATTTCGTCAAACTTCAATAAAAAATTAAATGGTTTCAATTATTTATTTGTATAATATTATTAGTCGGTATTATTTTTTTATAAGTACTCTGATTTCTAATTTCTTTTTCTCATGACATGCTTAAAATAATTTGAGTATATAAGTACTCATAATAGTCGGTATATTATAGGAGAGTCACAGGAAATGTGTGGTGTGGGGTGACGGGAGGGTGGGGTGCGGTCCCACGTTCTTCAAGTGGTCTGCTACTTGCCACGTAAAAAAGGAATCTCTTGACGAATAAAGTATCTTAAAAAAAACATATTTATCTATTTTTAATTTCATTAAATATTTTAATTTTTTACTCATATAACTTTATATATTATATAAATCAAATTATTATATATTTTATCTAATTAAATGTCAATATAATGATTTGATTTTAACGGTAAAAATATTTTTAGATTTGTATTTAAACATTAAGACTAAATCATTTTTCGATTAATCTCAAAGACACATATTTTACAGTAATCTAATACATTAAAAAAAATATAATTCTTCTAAGTACTACTGTTAAGATTCGACCCAAACCAAAAACTTATCATTTTTATCTAAAATTCATCTCATTAAATGTCAAACTTATTGTTTGTTTGATGAGTTCGAGTACTGATTTTTTTTTTTTCCCCAAAAAAGGTAGGTTCGACGTTCGAGTACTGGATGTTGAGACCTGAAGACTTTGACAAGAGCATTCACCAAAGCAACTAATCCCCGACCAATAAGATGTCAACCAAATTCATGCTGAGTCATCATTTCATGCTCTTTAGCATTAGTAGTTAGTACGCACGATCTACTACCGCCGCCCTACAAAAGATATTAGTCACCTAGTTTCTATATGAAATTTCTTGGTGTTTGGTCATATCCATTTCTTGGGGTTTTGAATTGGGTGTCACCTAGTTTCTATATGAAATTTACTGTCACGTGAGCATGGAATTGTTTTTAATAAACTTATGATTTAGATCATTTAAATTTGACGGGGGGAAAATGCGTGTGTGACGTTTAATATGATTGTTAACAGAAAATATTTCTAATTAGAAATACAATAGAGTTTAATTACTCATAAATGCCACTAGGTATCTATACAAAAACTTTAAATTGCGTGTTTATTCATTAATTAAAAAGATATTTGTTTATACCCAAAAATAATATTGATATTCACATCCCACATTTAAAGACTAGTTACATTTAAAATATTCTTGGTGAAAAAAAAAAACCTTTCTAAGCAGCATAAAATTATTATTTCCATCTTTCTAAGATAGAATGATAATTCATATTTTTATAGAATGAGGAGTCCTATATATATATATATTCTTTTTACTATCAAATATAAAAATTATCAAATACCAAAAAAATAAAAATAAAAATTCTCATTCCATAAAATAAAATAAAGAATAAAATCATCAAATATGACATAGGAGCACTATTAGCATGCTAGAACACTAGTGCAACAAAAACAGTTGTAAGAATCACGAATCATATAATTTATCGACAATGATAAGAAAGAAAATGAAAGCGGAATATGAAAAAAGAAAAATTGAAAAAGGAGATCGAGTTGTCAAAGCTGAGAGCGAACAAATATTGTAATTTATAACAACAACCTAAATAAATTGAATAGATATTTTGTATGTAAGTTGGTAACTTCTAAATCCAAAGGAAAGTTACTTTGTTACGTTAACCATATCAAATGGGTCCCTTGCTGTTTATTCTAAAACCAGTTGTCCTTAAAAATTTCAACACCCATGAGGGGAGAACAGGATTATGAGATACAATGAAATTGAAATCTATTAATAGAGAGAAAAAGGGACCTCCACACAATAATACTGAAAAGTCTTCTCTATCATGTATTCCGGGATGTGTTTAGCATTAACATCCATTCACTGAGAAGAAACCCTAAATCCAAGACTTTCGGACTTTGATTAGAAAACTTGATGAAGAAAAGAGGAAACCACACGCTTATGCGACCTGAAAATCAGATTACGAACGTCATCTTAGGAAATATAATAAGAAAGTTGGGTGACACTGACAATTTAGTATTTGTGCAAAATCACGAGTGTCCTCGTGTCCCCTTTTGGGGAAGAAAATTTCAATCGGGGAGACCAAGTCTCTATGCTCATTTTTGTCTTTATTTTCACCATTCCCAGAATCAAATCATTTTGCTTTCTATGCTAATTAAAGTAAACCCAAAAGTAACAATATTAAGACTTTCTTTTCAAATGGAGAAGAGTCAAGTTCAAATATCTGACTATATATAAAATATGGGCAGTGTTTGGTGACTTGGATTTTCTGGTCACACATGCGATCTGGATATTTTTATATATGAAAAAAGGTACCCATGCAAGTGACATGGTCAGGTGCAATGTAACCTATTCATGATTAGATAATGTTATTCTCAATTGCGATATCATATCAGTGACAAGATCATTAAGGCCTAAAGAGAAAAGAATATGCTTATCCCCGTTTAGCAATGGATGGAATTCTATATGGGGTGTCTTTTCATTTTAAAGACATCATAATGTGTAGCAAATGCAGAGCAGGGATGGGGATAAAGGCTTTGTAAGTGGAGACTAATCGGAATATTGGATTTAACTCTTGCGATTAGGATCTCTTTATGATTATATTCTTCAACGAACATCCAAGGAAGTTGCTAACCAGTTAAGAGGCCATCGATTTTAGTTCCCCCACCAAAAAATATATTTCAAAATAATGCCATTCCATATAAATTTTACAGAGGCGTGTCTTCTTGTAATAACTCAAAATTATAATAAAACTAAAAAAGATAAAAATTTTAAGAATTAGAGAATTTTTTTTAGAAAAAAAAAAGAGGAGGAGGAAAAGTGTGGAACAAAAAATAGGTGCGGTTATTTTTAAATGAATAAATTTTAATCAATTAATTAACTGTTATATTTATGACACTATACTTATTATTTATTTATACAATAAAGTTCACATAAATAAAATTGTTTTATAGTATTTTGGTGTCACAAACTAAAAATAAAAAACTAGTGCTCTTTTTATAAATAGTAGAGATTTAAAATTTTCTTTTATTATTATCCCAAAGAAAAGCTATGCAGGCCCCTCAAAAAAAAAGAAAAAAAAGAGAAAAGCTATGCAGGGCATCATGCCATGATATAAACGTACGCATTGTCTCTTTACCCAAAAAAAAAAGGTTGTCTATTATCAGGGGTAGGCCCGTACGGGCAAGGAGCCCAACCAACTACTCAAAACAATCAAAGTTGATTGGGCTTTGTTCCTACTATTGGGCCATTTTATCTGGGCCGTTAATGTTATATCTGAAGCTGATCCACCATTCAGAAGACCCCAAAGAAACTGAACCTTCAGAGAGGAAAAAAAACCCCAGTCTCCAATGTGCGAGAGAAAAAAAAGCAACACGCAGAATCAGCAAAGAAGAAGGGCCTCTTTTGAAAATTGAACTGTGAAATGTGACTTCTCGCATCTGCTCAATATCGCTGAATCATCTTCATCATCTTGTGGTTACTAAGTGTTTGACCTAGTTTATTCTGTGTTTTTCTCACTCGTTTTGCTTCGTTTTCCCGCCTAAATGGACGTTTGAAGGTTCGTTTACTGCTTCCATTTCCAGTGCATTGTTCTTGAGCATTACCTATACAGAAATAATGGAGCCAGTTCGGAAAAGAGAATCGTTATCTTCATTGTTTCGAATTGTGAAGGTTGGGATTCTGGTATCCAATCGATTTAGATTTAACATAATATGGATGCTAAAACCCTCATCTCATGTTGGAGACTATATCTTGACTTAATCCTCTTCTGATTTAGGCTACACTAGCCATATGCTTTCTTAGTAGGAAATTTATCTATGCTTGCTATGTAATTTATGGCAACAAATTAATCCACAAAATTAAGTAGCACGTTTCTGTTAATTTACCGTATGATAGTATTTTCTTGAAGGAGTCTGGTGATTTAGTTGTCTCATTACATATTTGGTAAACTTTGCTGGACGCCTTGGGATTTAGTTAGTTAAATTTTTCTAGGTACCTGCCTTTCTATTGTGACAATCTTGCCATTAGTAGACCACTTAATAAGCAAGCATCTATCTTGTGCTTACTTTACTGAATGTCTTTGCAAACATGAGCCTTGATACGTATGTTGTTTAACTGCCAATAAGAAAGTACTCAATTTAGGCTATTTCTGGTTTCTTCCCCTTTCTTGCCATTTGTTTGGGTTTTTTAACCTGTTATCCGCAATCTTCTAGTCTTTTATTCTTGTTTATTTTCACAACTATTCGTGTCATGAGTCAATATTCCTAATTTCCCATGATCAATGTGCTCTGGTTTCTTTTCAGCCACTCTTTTCTCTTCCATGCATCCAAGCTCAATTCTTTTACAATTAGGTTTTGGGAATCAGATGTTGATATATAAATACGATGCTAACTTGTGTGTTCTCCTTCATTTTTCTGCAACATGCTGTTTACTTGACAAGATTGACATTTAGCATGACTTCTGATTCACGGTTTCTGCCTATAGCTGCGATAATTCTCATGCCTGTAAAATTCAAGTTCAGTTGTTTTTCGGAATGAAAATGACGAGTAATTTAACTTTGTCATTTCTTGATTTGATAAATATTGGCATTTGATTTGTCTATTGTACCATCTCTAGGCAAAAACCAGTGATTCGTGTCAGATTCTTTCCGACTACAGATTCTAGTGTCATGCTCAGGACTTCTGGATGGTTTCAATCGCTATACAGGCTCTGCTAGCTTTCCTGGACCAATTCCAGGTAAGAAATAGTACTACTCAGAGAGTAGGACACTGTTTAATTTGACATATTATGGGAGGCCTTCAGTTACTCGGATAATGAATTCTTGGCTGTTATGCCGATCAATTATCTATTCAACAAAACTTACATGACATGTTTGGAGCCCATATTAACTGTCAACTTCAATTTTCAGCTTCTAGCAGTTGTTTGGTGCTTATTGTTATTTTCAGAGTTCACCTGAGGCCCACGGACTCTGATTTGAAGTTATGCTCTCTTCTGTTTCGCAGTATTTCTAATTTGAGCAAGAAATTGAAATGTTTATTTGTCAACGTCAATATAAATTGTAAAGTAACATGGTAAATATCGATATAATTATAATGTACACAATCACATGGCATCAATCATCAACTGGATCTGTACCTTTTAGGCAAACGAAAAAAAGAAAAGAAAAGAAAAGAAAAAGAACAACTGGATATGTACTTTTAACATTTGCCTTCAAACTGTAGGTCTTCTTGATGATTAGTTCTCTTATTTTATTGAAGATCAAGCCTAGAATATTTGGATGTGACCGGGGAAAGTCGTTCTGATGCCGTACTTTCTGCAGGAAATAGGCATTTCCATTGTACCAGTTCCTTTGCCCTTCCATTTATCATACAGTGAATATTATGAATTTTTCGAGAACTTGTAAACAAAGCAGAAAATTGAGCTAAGTATGGTGTTTTTTTCAGCTAATAAAACTAGGTATCATGTTAGTAGCGTATATATCCCAGTGTTTTAAAAATCGGATTGGACCTGGCGGTCCGACCGGTGCTCGTTTGGAAAATTGGTCCGGTTCATACCCCCTAAACCACTGTAGCAGTTAAACTGCCTAAAATCGGAGAGAACCGTGAGAACTGGCGTAAACCGGTCAACCGTCTGGTTTTGTTGCAAAATTCCTAACTTGAAAGCAAAATTGCTTATAGGGGAATTTGATCCCCTCCCCTTTGCTTCAAATGTAGCAATTTTTGCCATTAGGACATATCAACTCTTAAGTATAATGTTACATATATATATTAATAAACTAATTAAGAAATTAATTTTTTTCTCATCCAAACCACTAGGACAACTCAAGACTTGTATTTATTATTGCACAAAAATTATTTATTAACTGTTTAATAGATTTATTTAATTAAATTTTTAAATATGTAAAAATTATAACACATAATCACACTGTACACATGTTTTATATGTTCTGATTATCTAACTTTTTTATTTTAAAAATTGTGAATTTGTAAGAAATGTTGGCTATTGAAACAATCTAATTTTATTATAGATCACCATTTAAATTAGATGTATATAGATTAAGTTTTTATATCTTTTAACTTTTAGTTATTTGAATCTTTAAATTTGAAACTTTCACTTATGAGTTAAGTTTAATGATTTGTGATTTAATTTTTATGTTTTATTTTTTGTTAATCTTTAAGTTTGAAAAAAACTTCGATTCAACCGGTCTGACCGAGCGGTCCAACCAATTCGACCAGTATTTTTTACCAAAACGGTTCGTTCACCAGTTCAGTTTTTAAAACATATTATATCCTGACTTTATGTATGTACTGTACATATATATGCCAGTGTTGATGATGCCTTCTGAATTAACAAGAATGCTTGACTATTTTCCACTTATACATGCTTTGTACAGTAGTCATCATGTGGAACAGGGGAATGGAGTTGGTCTTAAATTTTAATAGGTGTCCAAGAGGTCGCTAAGGAAATTGGGCTTTTGTCAATTATAGCCTCACATGCATATGTTCCTGTAACTTCTAGTTTACTGCTTCAGGTCGATGAATATATAGAGTGCTTGTAAAATCGACACGTTCTAAAGTTGCACTGTATTTAATTTTCTTTTTGGTTTTTCTGCGAGACTTCGTTTTTTTTCCGCCTTCATTTTCTGACTTCTAAGCTAACTATGTCATCTTAACAGCATCCCAAGGAGGTTTAGATGAAGCCGAGGGATATTGAGAGTGATATTCCAGCAAGATGTTGCCACCTGTATGGTGTGAATTTGCCAACCATAAAGCAGTTCGCAAAATCACAGTGCAATTCAGTTGTCTCGCATCTTGGAATTGGAAGTTTCTTGCTTCAAATGCCTTCTTTTAAGATAATGTTTCAAGTGTTTTAAAGGTGCTACAAGACATGGACATACATATGACCCTTATCAGCTTGGGAGTCGCTGTCTGTTCGTACGGACCGTAAGTGAGTCAGTAACTTTCAATTCATCAGTGGGGTTTCCTTTTCTTGCTTGGGATCAAGCGGTACCACTTCCACACGGTTTAGCGTTTTAATCTTCCTGTGCGTCAATGGCTTGGAAGAGAGAGAACTGAGACTTGAAAATCAAGCAAGATGTTTTTGAACGTCAAAGATTATCTAGAGGCATCCAACTAAAACTAAAATAAGGGAAAATTGTCCCTTTCATTTATTTATTTATTTATTTTGAGACAGAAAAAGAGAGAGAGAGAGAGAGAGAGAGAGNNGGGGGGGGGGGGGGGCCCTCCTGGTCCTTTTCTTGCTTAGTATTTAGTAAATGGAAATGCGGTCAGTCAGAAATACTTGTAGTTTTAAGAGGGTACAAGACCAAGCGCCACATTGTGCAAGTAAAATTAAAATTTCCATGGATGGAAAAATGTCAAGGCTATTACAGAAGTGAATAAATTATTTGTCTGCCGATAAAATGATGGACAACCATTAGAATCTTGGATTGGAAAAAGTGCTCGCACGAGAAGTCTAGTATAATTATGAATGGTCTGAAAGGTAGTGGGAAGAAAAGACACCGTGTAAAAGAGATTCGGATAATTGTTGGTAAAGTAACTATGTTCCTGGCACTGAAAAAAAAATAAAAATTCCGTGCATCGATAAACATTTCTGATTGCGTAGATATAGAAATGCACCATTGTAATGCGCTTACAGTGTAGCAAAGCAAAGAAAGAGTAGAAAGAAGACAGCTGAGGAATCCTTATTCTGCAATTCGACCCCACACCGGAGAAGGAAAAAAGTAGAGACAAATGATTTGGCTCACAAATATTACCAAAATGAAGGGGTGAAAGAAATGTTTGTATCAGACCTATGTACAAGATCAAAATGTGTGGCACACACCTATATTAAGAACAGCAGTCCTTCACGCCTGTCGAATCTTCTTGTATTAAATCGAGCATCCATATTTCAAAAGCTTGCTAGATATGTCCGAAGGCCGCTGTGAGTTTCTGGATGTCCTTGGAAAAGATAGAAGATGGTTGTGAAAGATCTTGCTGCTTGTTATGAGGCAAAATAGCCCCTAAAGTATCTGATACCAAATGCGTGGACGGCTTTATCTCATTGCATAAAGATTCAGGAGTTTGATTTTGTACAGCGGCCAACATTAAGATTGGATTATGAAGGTACTCAGCCCACTTGGCTTCTTCTGTCTGGCTTTCCATCAGATGAATTTGGGCCTCTTTGCCAGTGTTGCTACAATCTGTCAATCCCCAAGCAAGGATACTGTTGTGTACGTTTAAGGGGTAGTTACTCCTCAATTCTGTGTTGCTATTGCTTCTATTGCTGCAATTGCTACTGTTGGAGGCACTGGTTTCCCAGTAATGGGATCCATTCACTGTGAAAGAAGCCGTAGAAATATCATCGGAGGGGACAGAAAGCGAAGGCTTGTAGCAAATAGAAGTAGGGAGATATGAGCTGGTTGTAGGTGAAAGAATAGTAGACATGGCACTGGAAGTTAATTCAGAGTTCATATCAAACGATCTTGCAGATTGGCTGAACCAATGAGAAGAGTATGAATTAGTTGAGAGACTGTCAGTGGATGCATAACTCATTTGAAGGGGGAAATTCCCCATCAAATCTGAAGGCTGGCAACTGGTGGTATAGCTTTCCTGGTGGCTTGTCAAAAATCTGTCTAGGAAGAAATCTTTGCTGGAGCAATTGTTCATCAAATTGCTGTTGCTTCTTACGTTAATAGTCTTGGAGCTGGAAGAACCTTCCATCTCTGGTGTGTAGCCTTTTGCGGCAATAGAAGACGGTCTCTGCTCATATGAAGCTGCATCTGATTTGAAGCTTTCTGACTTGAGGAGGTTCAATTCATTAGATACTGCTGCTACTTTCTCTCGGTTTCTGGCTGCTGCTTCTTTATCCTCTCCATTTTCAACCTCAGAGAGTGGTTTATGAGTGACAGGGTCTATACCTCTTTGCCTGAGTTTCTTCTTTAAGCAAGAATTCCACAAATTCTTTATTTCATTGTCAGTTCTTCCCGGCAATTGTGCTGCAATTTGGGACCACCTGAAGAAGCACAGAAGGTCAATAATAAAGTTAACCCAGAAATGATGACCCAACCAGAACCACTGGAGAAAAGAAAATGGGACAAATTATCATGATAAGAACAATTACCTATTCCCTAATACTGCATGAAGTTCAATGATAAGGTTTTCCTCTTCTTGTGAGAATGTACCTCTCTTCAAATCAGGCCTTAAGTAATTGATCCACCTAAGCCTGCAGCTCTTACCGCACCTCTGCAAACCTGCCAATACATGGAAGGAAATGAACTTGAAAAACAAATTTTCTTTTGCTAAAGGAGATAAAAGGATAAAAGAGGCAGAGTTACACTACCAGCTTGCTTAGGAACAGAGCTCCAACATCCATGGCCATACTTTGTAATATGCCTGAGAAGTTTTTCATCCTCCTCAGGCGACCACAGGCCCTTTCGAAGCTTTTGCTTGTAACAGCAAGAGTGCCTCCCCATTTATAGACAACTCCTAGTTACAATGAGGGGGAAACCCTTCCAATAACAGAAAGTCTGTAGAATTCTAGGAGAAATGTCAGCAGAAGTGGCAGTGGCACTGAACCAAAGCTGTAGGAGGCGCTGTGATAGAGAGGATATGAGAGTGAGAGAGAGATTTGATATGAAGGCTAGAAAATGAAGTGGCAGCTGAGAAAAGGATTTGAATTAATATAAGAGCGAGGCCCCATGAGAGAGAAGTCATAGTAAGGTTTCCTCCATTTCCTTTTTTTCTTAGAAAAAAAAATTTGGGTTGGAGGGAAATGGGGTTAATAAACAGTATAGCATATGTCTTATCGAAGGTGTGAGTATTGATGTCTCTTGCAGGAATGGTGGGGCATTTGAACTGATATTATATTGTAGAGAAAATACTATCTGAAAAGAACCCATGCTTGTTACTGAAGCTGAGAAATTGATACTGGAAGAGTTAACAGAAACAAAGAAAGATACACGGCAGGGAAGAAACGTAGAGATTGTTTCACTTGGGTGAAGTTGCCACAGAAGTTATCCTACTTCCTACAAACAGTTATTCAAAATTAATTACCTAATAGACCCTCCTCCCTCCAAGAAAAAGAAAGTGATTATAATGTAACAATTAAAAGACAGAATAAATTTCATTTTCATACACTATAGTTTTCGCCCATCTGTATCTGTGAAAAGTGAAATGCGAAATAGTCCCTTTTGCTAGTGTTGGAAAACTTGTGTCTGACAAAATAAAATAAAATAGGATTCTATCTATTCTTTACTCTTTGAGCTTTTATGTGCAATTCATCCATGTCATGATTTCTATGAAAAGTTCCATCATTACGTGGAAAGAACCATGTTTTTTTGTTTTTTTTATAAAAAATAATGCATGTTATCCTATATCTGTTGAAATCCACTGAGTGTTGCATATTAACTTATCTAAGCATAGTTTCCATTTTCAAGGATAGAATTCCTTCAGTTCTACTTCTCCTTTTGTCTGCGCTCATTTAAAATATAGGCCCTTACTCTACCCAGTAAGTACGAAGCTGATATGATTAAATCATGAATACTAGTTAGATTTATTGACTCACACTAATTGGTATGATTTAAATTTAACTAAGTTTATTTAAAAATTTGATCTGTATAATTCAAATTTTATTAACTCATTAGTGTGAGACGATATAAAAATTAATTACTGTCCGATAAACAGTTCTCTTGAATAGCTTATATATATATATTATGAGAGTAGCTTCTATTTTTTAATGGAATATTGAAAATTATNATTTTTTAATGGAATATAGAAAATTATTCTATTAATAGGGCTATATCTCTATTCAAAAAAAGTATCTTTATTCCAATAATTAACCTACCACTTTTAAGCAAAGCTTTAATTATGGACAACTAACTATTGGGCGCAATAGTTGATTCACTTGATAATTTGGTTATGGTTTTATTAAAAACTCATTAACTTCACAACCATCCCACCGGCATCTATGGTCATCACATGTGCAATATTTCTTTGTACAAAGTGTTTCTTTTTTTTTTCACATAAAAAAAAAAGTGTTATTAATTTTTGTAATACTTCAATTGTAAAACTAAGTGTTATGCTGCGCTCGTGTTCCATCCTTATATATAATCAATGGCTGTATTCGTTGGTTAGAAAGTAATTCAAGTATTTATCAGTAATAAAGAAAATATTAAAGACCAAAGTTTAGTCATCCAATTGAGCACCCTACATTGCTACGGTTTACCCATAACGTGGGAAAATGTTCAACGATTTCGTACACGATCATTTCAAAGAAGAAACAATGCCCTTATGAAAAAGCAACAGAAAAGAAAAGAAAAATAAAGTAATTTTGATATTTGCACTTTATAACAAAGTCAGTCTTGCAAGAAAACCTTCTCATATAGTCTAAATGGCACTGCCAAGTGCCAACTAAATAGAAGGAAAATAGATTCTGTTTTGCACTTAACTCTGTTTATTTTCAACTATCAGAAGCCAAAAATTAAAAAAAAAAAAAAAAAAAAAAAGGGAAAGAAGAAAGAATGGTACCTCAAGCTATTTATGTTATCATGTAAACACGTATTTTTTATAAGGTACCTTATAAAGCTAAAGTACAATGTTCTTTGGAATATGGAGCAAGTGCAATTCTCTCTGTTCTTTTTCTTTATTGCTTGAGAGCTCCTTCTTGTTGCTTCATGCATTTTATCTTAGACCTTTTTTCTCAAAAACCCAGCCAAGAAGAGAAGCTATTTATAAAAGTGGAAAAAATGTTCTTCAAACTTGACATTGAATCCAACCCGATAACCAAATCGGCAATTCAGAATTCATTAATATGATATATTTTATATATTAAATTACAGAAGAGCAAAAAAAAAAAAAATGCCGTTCTATGAATTATTGCATATCATTGGCTGTCGCGCCTGTGGGCCTGCTTTGAACTGTAGAACATTTTGGAATCCCCATAAAAAATTTTAAAATATCAAAGTTGGGATCATAAACTTAACATCAATCTGTTATATTCATTTTATATATTAACATAATCATTAATGCCTTTTACGAAATGCAGATTTTAAATATTTTATTTGTTTTAGAGACTTGGATCAATCTCAAACACACAATTACCTTATTTAGAAATCGAATCTTCCAAATAGTCAATGAATGCCGAGAAAGCCCTTATAAAAGATTTCAAGTTATGATCTTTTAATAACGGTGGACTTTATCTTACTTTATTCTAAAAATAATTTTTTTTTTTACTAAAAATTTAGAGTATAGCTAATTTTTTATTTTAATATCATTGTAAAAATTTTAAAAAATTAAGTCATCTAAAATGGGTCATATTCTCAAATTATTAATTAAATTTAAATTTAACAAGATCAAAACAAAATATTATTTAAGTTTTGGTATATTTCTTGCATTACTCTGTTTATGCATTTTATAAGAAATTAATTGTTTTGACATATACTGGGTGATTCAATTTTTCGATATCTTCTTGATGGTATTAAAATCAAAAATTTATTTTACTCCAAACTCCCAATAATTTTTTTCTTACCTCATCTATTTGAGTGAGATAGGATAACAACAATCTTCAATAACAAGACTTTTCTAAAATTTAAATTCATAATTTTTTTTATTAGAAATGTAAACTTCATTGCATTAAGCCAATCGGTACTTACACAATAATAAAATAACACCATATGAAATTCTCAATACAATATTTTCTTAAATTCAAAAAGCTAATACCTCAAAGTAAACTTTTACATTTTTCTTCCTATACTAAAAGACGGATAAATGTATGGTTCCAGGTCTTGACAAAACAGAATGACAAAGCATCTTTAATGTCAGAGAAAAATAATAAATATGTTGCAACAAGGTTAAACGTTTGATTTACTTGAAATATTATCTTTACAAAACACATAAAATATGATATGAAAATTTTGAGATCTACCCAAAATAGATGTTCAATTTGATGGATTAATCTCATAGAACACCATATCTGCCTTTAAACAATGAGAGTATGTAAAACATAATTGACAGATTGTAATAATTTATTGAAAGGACAAACCAAAACACAAAAAAAAAAAAAAAAACAANAAAAAAATACAAACAATTGAATAAAACATACAATATTACTGCCGTCACACAAAGTGGCGGCGACAACCCTAAAGCGGAGCACAAGAACAGGATCAAGAGAAGGAGAAGAAGAGAAACAAGAAAAAGGCCAAACTTACAGAAAAAAGTTGTACCTAATGGCGGTAGAGAAGCTGGACTTTGCCTAAGAAAAGTGCAGAGGCGAGTGAGTTTTTAGAGAGAACTGATAGCTTCTCTCTCAAACCTTAGCCGCCTTGTCACTCTTTAAAATCCCTAAAATTATACTTTCACTATTGAGACAAACCATAACTCTTAAAGGCTGTGATTAAGGCGGCCATTTTTTTAAGTATATATAAACCATAAGTAATAACTCAATCGATACTCATAATTCAAAATTTTAATTTTTTTATTGGCAAAATTTTAATTTCTAAACCTAGTATCCAATTATTATAATTTATTCTTAGTTATTAAACAAATATTTTCTTATCTTTATAGTAGTGAATTAATTTTTTATTAGATAAATAAAACTAAAAGTTTTAGATGGTGATATTGAGAAATAAATATTTGAATTTAAATTTTATTTTTGTAAAAAATTACCTTGTGCTATTATATATTGTGTACTTTTGCTCTATAGTTATATAATAATCCTGTGGTAGCTTAATAATATCAGGTGCAATTGATGAAAATAGCAGTAATATATATATATATATATATATATATATATATATATATATATATATGAAAATTGAGAATAAATGTGAAATTTTACATTTTAATCTTAAATTTTAACTTTGAGCGAGTACATAATTAATCAAATCGTGTTATATAGTTGGTAGGCAGTGAGAAAAGCTCTAATACTCACACACATAAAGTAGGTGGCAGACGAAATTACTATGATCATTACTATATATCTTAAACAAATCTCTCCTTTTATTTGGTACATAAACAAATCTCTCCTTTGAAACTGAACAATCCCACTTTGAAGCTCTTACTTTATTGCAGTTTTTTTTTTTTTGTATAAAATGATAACGTGTAGTTTTTTACACTCTACGTACATCTTCCCTCATATGTATAATTCTATAATTAGATTTCAATTACTATTTAATATTAATTAATAGTGCATATGAAAGATTTAAGAGAGCTGTGAAAAAAGTATGCGAGTATAATTTATTCATCTTTTGTTTTGGTTTTATAAGTTTCGACTTTCAACCTTCAAGCATCATCAGTGTTTCAATTGTTATCAACTTAATTCAATTGAATCAAAGATAAGATACACATAAAAAAGTACCATATATTTTAAGAAGAAAAAGAAAAAAGCAAAGAAAAGCCTGTGTTTGACACTTGCAAGTTGCAAGCTAGTGATTAAGAAGAAGATTTGCTTATTAATATGAGTTGTGTGTTTTAAAATTATCCAATATTGTGAGTGGATCCATTTGAACTTCACACCACACAACATGTCCATGTGCCCCGCTGTGGAGATAAGGATTGATCTATACGCCATCTCTTTGGGCCCTGCACTGCACTATCCTAAACAAAACATTTCAACATACAGAAGGGCAATTTTGCCATTGCACTTCTACGCAGTGAACCAATACCGAGAGGTTCAATCCTTGCCCAATTCGGAAACCTCCCCACCCGAAGAGTTTCAATCGAGTACGAATTTGTTATGTCACCGTAATTTTGAATTAATGAATATTTAATATCTCCTTATTTAAACAAGTATGATAATAGATATAAGATTACATTTCATGCAATTTATTTTCTTAAATTTCAGAGCTTTATTAGAGGGGTTTAATTATACCCTTTAGGCAGTATTAATTATAGATGTAATATTGAATTATAGTGCACAATCTAATATCAACATGCTAAACATTATAATTTTTTAAATTATTAGGCGTGATTTAGTGATGAGAAGTTTAAATTATTTATAAGAGATTAAGAATTTAAATCTCAAGTGCAACCAAAAAAAATTTATAATTCTCAAAGAAACAGAACGGCATAAATTCTAAAATATGAATTAAAGTTTGACTATAGCTAGAATTTCTAGACAAGTTAAATACCTAATGATATGATATTTGAAAATCTCAATTTGAAAGCCTATTTAAATCTCACCCCATACATGAAGTATATGTATAGTTATGCATAAATATAATGGCAAGAATATTATGTAGGTAAATATTATAAGTAAACGAGATAAAAATTTAACATCTATATTTGATAGTACACTTAGCAAACAAAACAATTACACTACTGAAATAAAGTCGTATTTAAGAGTAAAAAAATTAAACACCAAACATATAAACTCATATATATTAGTTGTCATACAAAATTTGTATATATATTTTTAAAAAAAATAATTGTATGGATTGAGTGATAATATAAACTTTTTTTTTTCACATTAATACTGTATCAAATATTAACTCTGAATTTTTATGAGTATTCTAATTATTGTTGAATGATGATCAGACATACTAAAATAAATAGTCATAGCTAATTAAAAACATAACACATAAGAGATATAACTTAATATAACGTTTCTGATACTATGTTAAAAATTGATTCAACCTAAAAATTTAAGTTGTTAAGTGAAGACTTAAAAATAATTTTATATCTAACAGTTAATTAACAAATAAAGTCTGACTTTTATTTACACCCTTTTCTTGTTTTGATGTTTGAGAGTTGAGAATGAAGAATGGGGGCGAGGGTGGGAAGAGCGAGCTCAAGTTGGATGAAAAAGGGTTTAACTTTAACATGGAAATTTCTTTGTAGGACCAATGGAATCAAATCGAAGGCAATAGAGTAACTGGTACTCTTTCCCTTCTTTCTGGTTCTTCTACCGACAGACAGAATGAAATGTTATTCTTAATCGTAAATCCGGTAAATTACTTGGTTAATTAAACTACCCATAACCAAACATTTTGGTTCTCCTTTAGTTATTTGTTGTTATTCACTTATTTTATCCGATTGAACTATGAGTTATTATCTTTTAGTTTTTAATTTTTGGTATCATAAGAGTCCAATATATCTTGGAAAAAGGGAAGCGTATAAGGTAAGATCATAATCTATTTTATTAAACACTCTAATTTTTATACTAAAAAATTGTATTATTAGATTTACAATTCATTCTCTTTGATAAAGTATACAAATATTAATATATAGAAAGAGAAAATTATGGACGTGAATTTGATCCAGTGTAACAAAATACAGAAATTTTGTAAATAAACATTCCACAAGCTATTCTTATGTGACAAAAATTGAGTTCATATTTCATAGTTGACCTTTATTGTTCCATAATTTACTGAGTGTTAATTTACATGAAGTTTGTATAATTATGATTCCTCATTGATCTATTTTGTGGTCCATATATACAACTTATGTTGAAGAATATTTCACAAGATGTCAACTTTCTCACATTCACTTGTTGAAATATTAGGGTGTGTTTGATTCTGTTTTTGTTTTTACCATTGTGTAATTAATAAAAATAACTTGTTCTCCACCTTTTACTTGTTTTGGGAACAAAAACAACCCTATCTTATTTTTTTATTTTTATTTTTTATTTTTAGAACGATGTTTTAAAAATAAGTTTTCAAAACATGTAAACAAAAATAGTCTTATCAAATAATTTTTTTTTATTTTATTTGTTTCAAAAACAAGAAAATAATTTTTAAAAATTGAAATCAAGCAGACCATTAAGTACTGCATGGAGAATTAGTGGAGCTCCACGTCATGATTATGATTTAATGCTATTTAGCATTTTTCATCACGAGTAAAATTTAATTATCGATCTAGCATTTTCCTTAAAACTCACTTGAACTACATGGATTTTTAATATATATTAAATTCTTAATTTGCACGTGTATCAGTTCCCCCCCCCCCCCCCCCTCCATGTTAAAATCAAACTTAAAATTTCTCATTGTTTATTTTTAATAGCGAGTGCATATATATATATTATAATATTAATATTGAATAAATTGTTTTAGAAATTAGTTAACTAGTTTCTTGACATCAAATGTGTAAACTAGCATTAGTTGTCTTATTTTACACATTTGGAGTCAAGAAACCGATTGATTTAAAATCTTATACTGTCAAAACTCGAAAGGGTTTCTTTTCGGAATGTTCTTATTGTTATCGAATTAACAAAGCTAAATTACCTATACAATTAGAACAAAGAAACAAAAGCTGCTAAGCACGTACGTCTTTATCGCCGTAGAACTGCAGTGTGGCGGCACAAACCCATAATTTTATGTCATTTCTCTATTTAAATTCTAAAATGACCATTTTCCCTTTGTTTAGAGTGGAAGACACCAAAGACTCTCCATTTATATTTTTTATGAGCTTAGCAAACTAATAATTAATATAAGAAAGCTAAGTGAAGTTCAAGCCGATCGAGAGGGAAGGAAAAGAACACTTGTTTTGTGCCATGCATCATGCATGAAGACGAAGAGAAGCACATATTCCACAGTTGTGCATGCTTAGTGATTACACTGAGACAGACAGATAACCAGCCAAAGGCATCTCTAGTCTCTCTTTTTCTCGCAAAAGGTTCAAATATATATATTAATAAAAGAGGGACCTAATAACTCTTGGAAAGACAGCCCCCTCAAATAAAAGCAGAAACAAGTCTTTCTTTATTTAACTTTAATAGGTTGTCTGTTTGCAACACAATTATGATGCTCCTTCACCTCTTTTACCAAAAAAAGAAAATGATGCCTCTTGACTTTTTTAGTAATGTCCGTTTGACATTTGTAATAAAAAATTAATCAATTAATTGTGGGAAAAAATAATATACTATATACCCCCAAAAGAAATTAAGAGGGGAAAAAGAAAAAAAGAAAAAGAAAGTTCTAAATTATAATTACAATCTCCTTCTCTCCCCATTCTTCAATATATATATACATATATAGGATCTGGTGAGATTAATTATCATATCCATGCACATGAGCTGTTTTTCCTTTAGTCAACCATTTTCTACACGGTTTTACCTGTATTCATATGTGAAGGAAATGATATTAGCATGAAAAAATCTCAACTTTATAAACCGCATTTGCTTTGCCCAAGTTAAGTTTAATCACAAGGTTGGAGACGCTTACAGTAACAAGATCAGTAGCTGTGTTGGGTTGAGTAAATGGGATGGAGTGAATGGAGGATGAGACAAACATGGCTAGGAAAAAAATAAAAGGAGGATCGGAAAAGAGCTTGTGAAAGCTTGATTTAGAGCTCTGATACTATGAAGAAAATTATATTGAGCATGAAAAAGGTCTCAACTTTATTAATTGTATATTAATGTATATACATACACAGTTGTATAGAAGTCTAGAACTATTTGAATTTAAATATGACAAATAACAAAATGAACTAACCCTAGAATTATGTGCAACTATACAATATTACATCAGCTACTTGTTACATAAAATCTTTGACCAAAATCTTGAAATTAACTATCAGCTAATACTCCTTTAATATGGACATTTGTGATGACATTTTTTAATAATAATAACAAAAGCTTAGACAATAGATAAGTGCTACATTTATCATTAAATATCTTACCATTCTTCACTTTAAGTAGATTAAATTTTTAATGTGCTATCCAAATTTTGTAGTATGAAGTTTGTTGATGAATGTAATAGTAGGTGTAACATTTCTCTCGGCAATAAATATATATATATATATATATATATATATATATATATANTATATAGATAGATAGATAGATAGATCTTTGTTCATGCATTCAAGTGTGCTGCCTAATTCTGTCGATGGATATAATTGAAGATAACGTTCATTCATTTTCTAAACCTGTTGACGCGATAGTGAAAAGCAGAAATTAACTCGAGAGAACGCAACAAGTTCTTTCAGAACTTTAAAAAGGTGAAGAAGAAATATGTATGAGCTAGCTAAACTCTACGTATAAGAAGTTGGCAGCAGTAGTGGAGATTAGGCCAATACATGGCCTACCAATGTGTCAAGAATGAGGTTTAGATGAGACGTATATGGATGTAGCTGCATTGACCTTTCAATAATGTCTACGTACATTGCTTAAACTAAATAAATCACATCACACAAGTGCCCTGATGATAAGATCCAATCACTTCCAGATTTGGGTATTAATTTGGTACAAGCTTTCGTGACCTTTGTCCTCTCTTCAAACCAAGCTGGCTTGTTATATAGGACCAAACCAAGACAACAATTACAAACTACATTTAAGCTTTCCCTTACCCACTTCATGTTTATCCTCGCTTGCAATTGAGAACATGAAATCAATGACTACTGTAGATAAGTCTACGGTGTCCTATAAAATAGTTTAATCTGCCATTATCTGACCCCATCTTGCATGTACATGGGGCCTTTTCCCCTTGAATCATTGGGGTTCAAATCCTCCAATATAATGCCAAAAAGGGAAGGCAGCACTATGAGAAAACGAAAATTTGGTTATGTTGGATCCCAGAAAACTGGTAATTAACATGGTAACAAACTAACTGCGTGTCAATTCAACAATAGTCATTCAATTAATTAAAGAGACAACCTCATTACCCTAACGCCTGAAATGTTCAAACTGCTTGGTTCTCTTTCTGTAGCTTTCGTTACTATGTCTAATAACTCATAATGATGCTTCATAAAGGAGGTCAACGCTATTACTCCGCTATATGTTTAATTAAATTTATACAGCTAGGCAGATCAAATCAATGAATATTCTGGACATGCATGCTCTCTCTCTCTCTCTCTCTCTCTCTCTCTCTCTCTCTCTCTCTCTCTCTCTCTCTATCTATATATATATATATATATATATATATATATATAACTGTAAAATTAATTTTATGGTAAATTGCATATAAGTTACTTTAGCCGCTTGTACTATAACCTCGGTCTATTCCAATGTTGAAAGAGTTAGGACGACATTTAGCCCTAGTATTTGAGATACGATATCTTTTTAATTATGTGATTAGTGATCATGGTGAAAAGAGCCTGGTGGTGACTCTTATATACAAGTCTTGAAGACAAATGCTATTTGCAACAAAGTGAAATGGCGTGTCAATCTTCACTGAAGACAATTGGCTAAAATTGTCTCGTACTCTCGATTTCATATAGATTAATTACTAGGGTTGCCATGATTGAATTAGAGAAATGAATTTGGGGAATTAGGGCAACAAGTGTGTGACTTCGAATATGCATTTGATTTTCATGTGTGGGTTATGTGTAATTTGCCCACGATGACTGAATTATAGTGGGGACAACCCTATTAATAATATGTACATAAAAAGGGTGATATACATTTGTATTTGAAAATGACCTATACTAGTGCTAATTCGACATCCATGGTGGGCTGCACTGAGTCCTTGGTCCATTATCAATATAATGACCTTAGGTTTTGTACGAAGTTATAATACGATACAAATGTGAAGGCGCTTAATTCGAATATTGATGTCTTTACTTATAATGATCTTAGGTTTTCGCGCCGGCGTATATGTATATTATTTGCAAAAGGCAAATAAATTATTATCCTTAACGGGACCTAATTTAATTGCATGGAAACTACAAGTGTGGTAGAGATTAGAGAAAAACAAGAGGCCAAAATATCCAAGGTAGTGTCACAATCTTCATGTCGAGCTAGCACACACGCCCACACACTCATGTGCAAGTCATCTTCCTATTTTTCAATTTGTCAAAAGAATGATAAGCTGTGGAGGGTGGGTTACTTACTAGTAGCAAAGGCTGCAGAGCCATACACACAACAAATGGTATCTGAACCATTCAATTATTGGACATTGTGAGGAACAAGGCTTAGCTCATGCAGGACCCAATGCATTAAACGTACGCACAATCTCAAGAAAGCTCTAAGATGGGGCCAAACCCATTTGGGGACCCTCCCTTTCCCCCTTTCTTCAATGAGTAAGTACCGACGTGATGCATAGTGTGGATGAGACCGTACAACCAATTATAACATAGCAAAAACCATCATCACCATGCATTCTCAGGACATCCAAGAAAATCCATCCTCATTATATCATTGTTCATTCATGTACAGACCCTCCACTTTTCTATTGAGAATCTCAATTTCTCAGGACAAGATGTATGAGTCCCACATCGATGGGCTCTGATAGAATATTAATACTAGAACATAATTAACATATATAATCAAGTCAAAGTCATTTCATTTTATAGTAATAATTTTACAACCCATTTTTTTAACAATTTGCTAGATGTCGAATAGGGCATAATGCCGTTGATATTTGCCACATGATGATTTAGCATAGTGATTGTCGGCAAACCCCTTTCTATCCCATTTGTTAATTCATTGTTAATTACCATTTGACTTAAAATAGTAGATTTATATTTTATATTATTTGGCCAAGGATTTGCACTTCCTCTGTCTGCCATTATCATAATTATGCCAACCAAACAGTAAGACTGTGAAAGAGTATTGCTACATACTGTTCTCTCAAAAAGTGCCAAAGCACCAATCTTTCGTTCTATCGGCTCAACATAATATTTTAATAACTGATCGAGAATTGGATGTTTTTTTATTTGTATATTTTTAATTACAATTTTGAATTCAAATATAAAATTTATAAACTTTTAGAACAATCTTAATATTACTTAAATTCAGATTCAATCATATTACTCTTTAACATGACAATGTCATATTAGTTAAATATTGACTTTTTGTTCTCATTAAAAAAATTTCAGCGACACAAATGATGCCACATTATTATTCTCATCAGAATTTTTTTTTTCTTCTCTTTGTATATGTTTTGTTACAATTTTAAATTTGTAACACATAACTCAAATCTTGAATACAACTTTAATATTACTTAACTACAAGCTATTTGGTGATAATTGGATACTCTAATTTCTAGAGTTGGATTCTTAATCATTACAAAAACAAAGTGGAGAACACTATTAATTAAACTAGGTCTTCCTTCTCTTGTTTGATGTATTACACTAAAATGCTGTATTATTATATTTTAATAAATTATAAAAATATAACATCTGTTAGCAAACGCTTTTCCTTCATATATAGAAAATAAAAGAAAAATAAGGTAGAAAAAGATGAGACTTCATTTCAATCAATTTGAACGATGAGTTATCCCTCGCTAAATAACCTAACTATCAAAAGATAGAATAAATTTTACCAAAAGCAAAGATAAAATAATTTAAAAAATATTAAATAAGTTTGTGAAGAAAAATATAAATTTCATTAGAAATATAATGATTTTAGTTTGCCTATAAATGCTCAATAGGAAACTACAAGTAGAGATAAATAATGAAAAATTATGTCATCTTTATTGTGTATAAGTCTCCTCTAAAAATGTTGGACTTAAACAATCACACATTTACCAAATTGTTTGTAGTTGAGTGATATTGAAGTCATATTCAAAATTTGTAAATTTTGTGTTTGAATTTAGAGTCATAGTCAAAATATCAAAAAATATAATCACACAAGTAAATTACAGCAGCATGCATTGTAAAATATATAATAAAACCCACCCTAAGCATTGAGAAAAATAAATTGAAGAAACATAATGATTACACTCTGTTTATAATTACCATTGTAGCCTTATGCATAATGAGTGGATCAACATTTTCAAGAACTCAATTTAATTATATCTTTATAATTAAATTAATTATATAAAAAGTTATTTAGATTAGCAGGGAAACTAATCCTGATTAGTTTCATTCTCATTTCAAGAACTCAATTTATATTACATTTACAAATTAGATGCATTCTTTTATCTTAAAGTTAAAAGGAAATATTGATGTATATACAAACATTATTTAGAAGATGAAGACGCCAGGACCAGGTGACCCAGACTTTTCTTTAAATTTACACCTAAAAATGAGTTGAAATGTGTTAAATATAAAATTATTATTAGACCTTCACCTAATAACTTAAGTTTTTGAGTTGAATTGGTTATTAACATGATCGCTTTGATTGAGCGGTTTAGAAATCAAATATTTTTACCCTCACTTTTTCAATTAAATTAAAATTTCAACACATGATATATGGGTATGTACTTTGTCTACGCTTCAAGTCCAAATAACTTTAGGGCTTTTATGTGTGGGAGCATGTTAGATATAAAATCATTCATATCTTTTCATTTAACAGCTTAAACTTTTGGGTTGAATTTGTTTTTAACATAATATCAAAACTTCTTTAACCAAAAAGTCAGGAGATCAAACTCGCTTCTAGCCTAAAAAACTTCAATAGACAAATGTGTGTTAGATATAAAATCAGACAGAGACAAAGATGCACTACCCAATCACTGCCAATCGGTAGATCTGATATCTGTATGGTAAAGAAAAATATGATTGCTTTTTGCAACTTGATTTTCTCATGAAAATTCAACACCCATTCACATTACACATTACGCATACACCGGACCTTATTTTACTTAATTTAATGGACTTCAAGTTTACGTCTTGCGTGTTCTCATTCTCTCCATAATCTTCCTATTATTCCTTTTAAACATTTCGGCGGCGCCCTCTCTCAAGTCTCAACTTGGTAATCGACAACCGCCAACTTCCCTTCCCCACATTCTACGTCCACTTTTTAATTTTTTTTGGTTTAACGGCATGGATATTATTAAGTTAGTTTTTCTACATTAAAATTAATTTTTTTTTGAACGGTCTTAACAATACAACTCCTACATTATTCTAATGCATTTAGAGGAAATTAATTTCCCGACCCAAAATTTAAACCTTAATTAATTATAACATTATTATCAACCTATCAAACTTTTAAAAAATTTCTCAACGAATTATTTAGGTACAATTTGAATAATCTAACTCATTACCCATATTTTTGAAAAAATTAACTTTTGNTGTCAAAGCACATGTTTCAAATAAAAAAAAAAATATTAATATCATGAGAAGTTGGTTATCCATGGAAGAAAATCTCTTGAGGAACATATTGTAATCTCAGCAACAAGCGAGATTGCAAAAATTAAAATTCTAAATGGCAAAGAAGGAATTTCATCTGAAAAACCCTTAACTGAAATCCTCCCTAAAAAGAACAAGAACATAAATCTGTTCATAACAGTATGTGCATGTATTTGTTTTCTTAATAAATAAATAAATAATTAGTAATATTTTATTATCATTGCTATTTGTTATCATTAGGATTACTATTACGGCAAGACCAAAGAGAGAAAGAAAGATCCTGGTGTTTAGGTGCTGATGGGACGAGTTAATTAGTAAAGGAAGTCACAAAGATAACGATTTTGTAGATTCTAATCAACAGGTACCATGAAATTTAAAGGGGGCATAATTGATGTGTCCTTGAACACAAATAAGAAAGAGGTGCATCTATTTGGCTATTTGCCCCATCTCATTATCTTCAACCTATCCTTTTCCCAAAGGTTGACAACCAATTTGATTAGAAAGATCAACCATCACCTTGGGATAATGAGATTAGACATTGTGCTAAGCTCTCATTAATTCTCCTAATAATTTCTTACATGTCATTGCCTTATTGGACATTTTACATCGCCCAGCCTGCTATGCACTCCTTTGATGTCAACGTCCAAAAAATCAACATCTCAAAGTCCCACATTTTATTCTAGGAAGCACACCACGTTCCTCTGAGTACCACTTACAAGGGTCTATTCGAGATGACTACTAATGCATCCCACTTAACATTAAAGGCAACATAAACACATGCCTATGTCACTCATTTTTTGTTTAGATCCCAATCCAGCTTCAATTATACCACATAATTTCCGATTAACTAAAAAAGATAACACCTGGTCTTATTCAATGAATCAACCCAGGATAAGACTAATAATCATTCAGATGAACTCAATTGCCACTATAATTAGGACAATTTTGCCCATTACTCTTCTTCATCATGATAAGAAAAAAGATCCTTACAATCTTGTCAGATTCTTTTTTATTCTTTTTCTCATTTCTGATTGTGATTTACTACAGTGCAACATGTCATGGAGGAGGGAGAATGCTTAACTTTTCAAGGAGAAAAAGGCTCAACACTTTTTATGAGTACATGTATCTTGTCAAATTTAGTGAGGAAAAAATATTAGAAAGAGGAAAAGGGTCGAAGACGAAAGCATTCATAATTACAAATTGACGTTAATTGGAAGGAAGAAAACTCTACTAGAAGGATTAGATTAATTAGGTATCCTTTTTCACATCAAATGTCAAATTAATTCACTTTGATTAATTAAAAGGGTTTGCCAAGTGAAAAATGTGCATCTTGTCTCCGTTCAGTTAACTTTGAGTGAATTTTCATCTCCTTTACTTTCTAGTGGGAAATGATAGTCAACTTTCATCACATATTACATCACTAACATCAACTTGAAGAAATAATTGGGCCCTTAGTTAGCTGCAGTTTAATTTCACACACTCCTGAGATTTAGTCTCATCGGCTAATGATTCCACCGCGTAATGTGTGTCCCATCTCCTTGAATGTAACAACTAGCAATATAATGTTGGGTCATTCTTTGTACTTCCCACAGTAAATAAATTTCCTCACTTCAAATCTATATAAGAAAATACTCTAATTAAGTTACCTTGTTAAAAACATGTAGCAATTTTCAAATTAGTAAAATGATTTCGTATCTTCTTATTGGTATTTTTTTTTGTTTTGCGACAAGCTTATTCTTTTTAGTTTGGTTAACATAATCTATCTATTTTGGTGTTTGCCATAGACTTTAATTTCACATCACATGGAGACAATTAAACAACACATTTGAAAACCCATTTAATTAGTGTACAGAATCAGATGCCACGATGAGGCAGAGTTCGAGCTTTCGGTTCGACTATTCATTCTCTGGCAAAGTAGGTAAGTACTTAATATTGGTTAGAATAGTGGCGAGTTGCATCTTTGCAGTGATGGAACACCGTTGAAATAAAGCCCATATACCCAACTATTTTGGTAAGTGTTGACTTGTTTTCTTTTTCTTTTTGGGCTAGAATGGTCAGTGTTCTTTTTTTCGGCTGAAAATGGTCAGTGTTCACTTTCAGCAGAGGCATACGTAGTTTTCCAGGGTTTATAGGAATAGAAGTGCTCGGCTAAAATTTTGAAGTTGTTCATAAATGGTTGGGCTGTCAAATGTCAATAGAAGCCCAAAAATGAAGAGGCACAAAGGTTTTTGAAGTTCTTCTTGGGTCACTATCAGTGGGGTGCCCAGAGATTGGGGCGGCGACGATCTCGGGTGCTAATGATTGCCAAAACAGGCACCTAATCGTGCAGCCTAACTACACAACTGTTCAAAAGAGGTTTGTCTATCTGATGTTGTCTTTTAGGTGATTAATCAAACATTTGGAGTGCAAACACAAACACAAGCCGTAGAAAAATGGCAGCTATTAAATATTTACTCATCCAATCTACTCATTAAAACCAAAATATGTTACTTTCAAGTACTCCTCCTAATTAAATTTTTTAACTTATTAGCGTAAAAAAAAAAAAAAAAAGAAGAAAGCTTTTATCATTCCGCATAGCCTTAAATTTTTTTTAAATTTCTTTTTTCTTATTTTCTTTCCACGGGCAAACAAAGTGTTAATCTCTCGTGTGTAATTTCTATGAACTTCTTGGTTTGGCTGTGTTTCGCTTTCTTTCTTTCATTCATTTTTTTTTTGGAACATTTCGCTTTCTTTGTTGCTATAGTCTTTGTGACAGCTCGAGGTAAAACAACCCCCCATAAAGAATGAAAGCTAAATCTTCAGTCTAATTTCAGAATACCAGGCTTCTTGAGTCTTACACGGTTACCCCACGACAGCCGTCTCAAGCAAAATTAAGTAGCACCACTTGATTAGCACTCAAGCATTATTTTCAAGTCATGTTTTCTTGGCTAATATCGGAAAGTGAAAACCACTTTATCCACTCTGTCTGACCCTCAAAAAAGTAACTTTGTATTGCCCTATTACTCAACCACTTTGCGGAAAGGAAAGCGCTTGTGTATCACATCACATTGCGACAGTTCAAAGAGCATATAATAAATAAAGTAAAATTATAATGTTAAAAGGAGTTAGAATAAACTGTGAAAGGAATTAGAAGGCTAGAGCAAGAAGAAGCTAACGATGACAAAGGGCATTTAAGTAGCAGGAAACAGTAAAGTATGTGGGCTTCTGAATTGCTAGTGCGTGGACAACTCCCGGATCAGCAGCAGCAACAATATAAAATGGTGAAGGAACAATCCATGGAAACAGGCAAGGTCCTCTCCGTCACTCATCATTCTCCCCATACTCCCTAGGACCACACCCCGAATGGCTATGTCACCATTACAAAACGACGTGAAACTTCAAAGACGACGTTGCCCTTAATGCAACTAGTAATTTCAATTAGCATTGTCTTTTTTATATAGTGAGGTGTTATTTTTTCTTTAAATTTTTATTGACGGTAGAATCGTCATGCGAACGGAAGCTTTCAGCTTGAAAAAAACCCACCGTCTTCCAGGTCTTACACAAACGACGACGTGTATCAAGCATTCAACAGAGAATAATTAAGGGCACGTGAATTTAAATAAGGTAATCTTTTCCCCAAAATTAATTTGAATCACATCCAGAGATGCCTGACAATTATACGATCAAGGTTTGTTTTTTTCTTCTACGTTATACAAGAAAATGAGAGGGTTTAAACGAAAGAAAACCACGCGAGTCATTGATTGATCTACATTATACGATTAAAGTGTTACTGTCCTACGGCTTTTATCACGTTCACCTACCCCAGGGAAGAAGAAAAGAAGGAAAGGGAAAAACTATTTTTTTTCTTAGAAAAAAAATAAAAGTTACCAATTCTACTAATAGGGTAACTGTGATTGTGAAGTTGAATTAGCTAGCATGTGCGGAAGAAACTGAGAATTACACATGCAAAGGTTTTACAATGATGGGAAGGTCATATTGTGGCTGCATAGTAAGGTTAAACGCTGGTGCATGTTTGTAGTCAGAGGAAAGGAACCAAGAGAACCTTTGAAGAATCAAAGCCATCACTGTCTTTGCTTCCAGCATAGCAAAATTCTGACCAATACATGCTCTTGGACCAATTGAAAAGGCAAGTAGAGCACTTGGGTGTTTTGCAGCTTTGGAAACTCCATTAACGAATCTGCGCGGGTTGAACTTATTTGCATCTTCACCCCAGTATTCCTTGCTTCTATGAATCTTTGCAACTGGAATTGTGATACATGTATCTTTGGGGATCGACAAATTCCCCAGTTTCATGTCTTCAGATGTCTCTCTGACTAGCGTTAGAACTGGGCAATACAATCTTAAGGCTTCCATCAATACCATATTCACCTTAAAATAAAAAAAAAAAGTGACGATTACTACCTTCTAATATTAGCCATCAAAAGAGTAAGTGATTAAGAGTTGCATGAAATTCTTACCATTTTTAACTTGGACAACATATCTGCATCAGGAATTCCCATGCCACAGTTCTGCAATACCTCTTCTCTGAGTTTCTCTTGCCATTCACTGTGTACACTTAACAAGAATACTGTCCAAGTTAGCAAGTTTGAAGTGGTTTCATGGCCTGCAAAGAAGAAAGTCTTGCACTCCTCCAAGATTTCCTTCTTATTCAACTTAGGACCAGCGTTTGTTTTTGCTGCTTCAATCATCACACCCAACAGATCATCTCCATAAGACCAATCTGTGGTGTCTCTGGTAGATTGAGAATGTAATCTACTTTCTATGATTTGTTTTAATGGTTTCTTCATTTTCCTGTCAAGCTTCCATATTTTAAGATTTGATGGAGTGGGAAGATATCTGCAAAGACAACCAGAAACTAAGATTTAAGCACTTTGAATTAGATGCATGAACTCAAATTCAGACAAGGTTTGAAGTAAGCTAAGTACTGGCTGCCGGGAATGAAAACATCAGTACTCGAAGCTACACAATGCTTTTGAAGTTCTTTTTGTGCATTAAAGGCCTCCCTCCCTTGGACAAAGCTACTACCAAAGGCAGTGTGGGCTATTATATCTGCTGTTAGCTCCTGGAATTCCTCATTCATCTGTATCTTCTTAGATCTGTCTTTGGCTTCACTGGCCTGCCTTTCCCACTCATCAAGCCTGGAAATGGTACACGCTGCCATTCTTTTTATCATAACCTGTCATAAGCAAAAAGCCATGGACATGGAAACTACAGGTTAGTGAAAAGCACAAGCATAAGCAAATCATGTTAGGATCACATTTATGCTACACCTTGAGTTTGTCCATAGAGAAGGCAGGATTGAGTATCCTTCTGTGCTTAACCCATTCTAATCCATTTGTGAGAATTAATCCTTTCCCTATCAGAGTTTTTGTTGAAGGCCTTGAATTTGGTTTTTGGTAGAAACCAAACTTGTTTGATAGAATCTGTTTGGCCAGCTCCGGGTCAGAAATGCAAACCCTTGGTACTGTTCCATACCAATAAAGAAATGTTTCCCCTGCAGCATGAAAATTTATAATGATTAAACCATATACCAAGCATGTACTACACAGTAGCTGAACCTTAAATTCTCCAACCAAGTGAGTAGCCAAAATATGCTGTTACCGAGTGTTGATACGGGATTTTGTTAAGAATGCTTTAAGATAATGCTAACATCCAGTCCATCCTGTACCTAAATATGCCTTAGAATAGAGATTCCCTTTAAGGAAATCACCACAGCTCCCTTCAGAGGATAATTGATCTAACCACAGCTAACTTAATAAGATAATTAGTTTGGCCACATCTACTTTCACAGGTAGTACTGTTTAAGTAGATTCTGCCATCCATGTGGGTTCTGTATTCTCATAATTTAGAACCCGTTGATATAGTGGAATTAACAAGCTAGTTAGCTAGGAGAAGAAAGGTATGGAAGAGAAATCACCATATAATGAGGACCATGTATGGTAGTGTGGAAGAACCCTCGGAACAATATCATGTGAGTGAGTATCCATAACCTTTCCTTTTGCATCTTTTATCATTCTTCTCATTTCAGGAAGAGAACCTGCAACAGGGGAATATGGTGGCCCCTTGATTCCCTGCTTACGAAAGTACCGAGTCAGGGCATATGGCCTCCATAACACAATGATAAAGATTTTCCAAATTTTTGATATAATCAAAGCAATCAAGGTCACTAAGGCAGCATCAGTTAGAGATCCCATATTTGAAGAGGGAGAGAGAGGTTTATGGGCAACACAGAAAGAAGGAAGAAACTGTGTTGATTTGTGCTGGGTTGGTTGGCTACAAGGCAAGATATGTAGTGTGAGGGTGATTATATGAGATGCTCAAAGTGAACTGGTAAAGGTATTCTAGTTGTACACGTTTTCTATTTGCCTATATAGACTATAGTCATAGAGACCCATGGAAGCTTAGGTCATGGCTGATGTAAAAGATCGAAACTTATGCGGGCGAGCACAAAGATCCATGTTCTGGAAAATGGATAATGGGAAACCTGTTATGCGGCTCTGTAGCTTTTTATCATTTGCAAATATATTTTATAATTGTTTAGGTGAAGGGAGGGAAAAGTCATCACTCACTCACTATTTTTTTCTTGAAAATGAAATGACCAATGTCAAGTTCTGTAGACAGGACAGGAGGATGAGAAAATTGAAAAGAGATAGGTACAAAATGAAATCTCACCCAGTAATTTTGGATTGTTTTGTCATTCTGTAGAGGGTACCAATGCCAGAATCAGTAGCCACACCCAGTAACAACTTATTAAAGGAGTAGTCAGGAGTCAGGGCAACTAAACTATCCACGGTTGCCTTTTAGGCTATTAGCATGCAACCAGAGGCACTGAGGCAGCAAGAGAATCTAGTTATGCTACCTATCTATACAATGATACAGTTTACACCAAGTCACCAACTCTCAAATATCCAACTCCAAACGACACCCAATAGCCAAAACGGCATTGTATAATTCAAGTAACCTTTTTCAGCTTTTTGTCATACCTCGTGTTCTAGTCGGGTTTATTTTTTGGGGATTGGTGTCTTTGTTGTGAAGGCGCGCGTTAAACGGAAGCAGGCTTAATTCTAAAGGCTCACTCAAATAAAAATGTTAAAAAATAAAAAGTCAGTTTTTCATTCTCTTAAAATCAACTAATTTTTTTTGTTGATTATTACATTAGAAATATAAATAATACTTTTTGTTTTTGGCTTACCTACATGTACAATATTTTTTCACCATTAATTTTGCATCAATTAAATGGAACCCAAAGGTCAAAATATGGCTAAACATGATGCTTTTTTTAATAAAAATTAATTTAAATAAATGATTTATAAGAATATATTTACACATTTTCTTTTTTAATTTCACCGACTCTTAATTCAAAACTGATAAAGTCATAAAGTCATAATTAATAATTGAGTTGGGATATAATTGAAAAGAAAAGCGCATCAAATATAGAGAGAGGAGGAAGGAAGGGGTTTGAGAGGCGGGAATTTACATGCGAAGGAAACAGGAGTTTTGAAAAAAAAAAGATCAAATCAAATATGCGAAGATGGATTCCAAGTGTGTGAGGGATTTTATAGTAAAGGAAGTGGCTGATTGGGACGATGAAGTGTTTGCCTCCGCCAGATTCAAAGCCTTTAGCGGCCAGAGATCAGACTGGGAATCCAAATTCCTCTTCTGGAGGGATTTGATCATCAAAATTTCCCGACATTTCGGCCTCCTTATCATTCGTCCTTCTCAGGTTCCCATTCCATCACCTTTTCTTTATTTCTTTTGTTTGTTTCTCTGGAAAACGATTACAATTTCTCGAGGATCAAGTCACTTAGTAAATATAGTTTTTATTTTTATTTTTCACTTTGTGTGCTCTTGTTGTAGTCTTGAAGTATAAGTAATTGCTTGTTTAATTGAAGGTAAAAAATGATTGGTTTAACCGAGGAGGCTTGACCCCGTTATGTCTTGACCATGTATTGGTGAGTATAATGCTTTATCCTACATATCATTTTTCTAATTTGTGTATCTTACTCACTGGTTTAACCAAGGATGGGTAGGGAATTGCATTCCTTGCTGAACTGGATTTGTTCTTTCATTGTGATGTACCACACTCCAATTCTTATTAATACTGCCTGCAACTCTTACCTCTAATTTGCTACCTGTAATCAGTGGTTTGCTTTCATGTTTGTTTTGTTTTTACATTTTCATTTTTCAGTTTCTAATGTATAATGAAGGTGATATCGTACGAAGTGTGGATCTTGTGGATCCAACTAGCGGCCGGGTCTCCCAACTATTCAGAAAAGTAAGGAACTTAATAATTAGATCAGCGACAACTCCAGAAGTTATCTCTGAAGATCATGTTATCATAACTATGCTGCTTAAGGTAATTAATTTGTGACTAATCATTTTTTTTTTCAAGAGATTTTCTTTTGTTCGGTTTTTACACTTTGCAGAAAATCATTTTTTATGTTTGATATGCATTTATAATTAAGATTGGCAAACGAATTTTTCATTGGGATAGGCACATCAAGATCAGACAACTGCAAAAGTAAATTTTTATCAAAGAATACCCTCATGGTCAAATTTTTCATGCTTGGAGGATTGTCTGGCGTCTTTTGCTGTTTTATCTGGATGCATCAATTTTCTTACACTCTTGAGCATCTCAACGATTTGAATGGGTTCTTTTCATTATTATATTTTCTTCTAGCATCAATTTCTTGATATCTCAGTGGCATATATTCTTCTAGCATCTGAAATCTTTTAGAGCTTGTCAAATGTATTCTTCCAGGTATTATTCTTGATAATTGTATATCAGTTGATGATATTTAGTTGCATACATGTAAAATTATCTAATTCTTCACAGCACCTGGACTCTGAATAGGTTCTTTTCTGTGGCATATTGGTTTTTGACATCTGAAAATGTTTGTCCTTGTTTCCATCCAATTCCTGTACCAACAAGTGAATTAAGTCATACAGGTGTCCAATTTGATATTTCATTATTTGATTATGCTAGATGCTGTGACTGCTATGTGAGTTAGAAATTTAACAGTTCAATTTCTTGATGTTTAGGAGAAAGCAGCTGAAGTTGTCAAACTTCTATCTGAAAGTCACTGGAATTCATCATGTATCACTACAATGAAGAAATTCCAGGACATATGTGGAGGACCTGATGAGGCATCTGCAATTTTGAGGTGCATGTCAGGGTGTGGAAAAGCACAGTATTTGTCAGTCCACAAGAAAGAATTTATAGAGGTACAGTATATGGTTCCTTTCCTGTCCTATGTCTGGTGTGATCTTCAAGAGAGCTTATTTTATATATTTGGGGAGGAGACTATTCAATCCATATGTTGGGAGAAAAAAAATCCTTTCCCGTTTATGGCATCATTTGACATTTGATATTCAGATTTTAGCAAGTTTTTATTTAAATAATTGGCTTGAATGAAAAGACTTGGCTGGCACAGTAAATAACTCTACCATCTACAGCAAATTTGTAGGTGCCATCATATTTCTCACTAATTGTTAATGCTGGCCAAGATTGGTTCCCTTGCTAAGGGCAAAAACTCTGCATTTTGATTTTTATACATTAAATACTTGCCTTTTTATTTCAAATTTGTGCTTTTTCAGGGTGTAAAAATTTCTCTCTCAACAGCAGCAGTATCCAGTATCTCTAATTTAGATTATGACGTGCTGCACCTGATTTGGACAACAGAAAAGCTTCAGCAACAACTTGATGTGATTGACCGTCGTTATGAATTGTAAGTCTTTCTGACTTGTTATACTTGTATATTTGACTCTATGCTTCTTTCACAAATAGAAAAGTTAGAAATATTTTTTTTTAAGAAATCCCTTATACACTGGACTTTTCTTTCTTAAATTTTATCAGCCGATTGTTACATTTACATTAGTCAAATATACAAGACATCTGTGATGTGCAGGAGCTGCCAAACTTGAGGTCTTGAAAGGTCCTCAATCGCATGAATTTCTATTCTTGTATTACTGGTATCATGTGGCTGTTAACTAGCTGAAGATTATTTGAATTTTGATTGGATATATATTTGACAGAATTAACAATAAAAAGTACTAGTGGCATTTTTCATGTTATCTCCTCTCAAATTAGTATGTACCCCTGCTGCATCAATGTAGGGAAGTTTGCTTAAATTAAGATTAGTTGTCTCACAGATTGATTTTCTTTCTGTATAGGTCAAGAAAATCAGCATTAGCTTTTTTACATTCTGGCAACAGAAAAGTGGCCCTTAGGTATGCAAGGGAGCTGAAGTTGGCCACTGAGAGTAGAGAAAAATGCTCATCACTTTTGAACAGAGTAGAGGAAGTAGTTGGCATCATTTCTGATGCCGAGTCCACAAAAAAGGTGCAGTATTGACATATAATCTCTATACATCTCTAATTCTTAATTTCTGAATCTATCACCTGGTTCCAGAAACTGATAAAGCCACATGGAGATTGTAACGAACTGCAGCGAATCTTAAATTTGCTGATCTATTGTACCATGTTAGCAGGTTTCTGAAGCGATGCAGATAGGAGCCCGGGCAATTAAAGAACATAAGATCAGCGTGGAGGAAGTAGATCTTTGTTTAAGAGATCTCCAAGAGAGCATTGATTCACAGAAGCAAGTTGAAAGTGCTCTAGGTATATTTTTCATTTATCTCTTGGGAGACATTGATTTGAATTGTGCTTTTCTCACTTTTCACAATGAAATGCTACCTGTAAGATATCCTCCTCTTATGTGTTGAACCTAACTGAAGGAGATTCCAGGCTGGTGGTTATATTTAAGTTGTATCTGATGTCAGTATTTCAATTTTGGCTTTTCTAAGCATTTTTCTTTGTGTTTGTCACAGAACAAACTCCATCATACACAGATGTTGAGGAAGAAGATATTGAAGAGGAATTCAAGAAATTAGAGTTGGCTGTTGGAAAAGAGCCTCAAGTTCCTACACTCGTAAACCAGATTCCTACTAGTACAGAAGGAAAAGAAACTTTGGAAGCCACTGAATTTATTAATGATGCTTTATCAAATCTCAAGCTTTCAGCTGATGGTTCAGCTGGGAAGCCAACAGTCAGGCATGTGGCTTCTATGGGAGACAAGGGATTATTACAAAATTCTGAAATGGAAGCTGCGTAAGCCTGTTCAGTTTATCAGAAAATTGTTATTTCTCGCAAAATGATCAATGGTTTGGCTAGTCAAATTACATATAATGACTCTGTAGTTAAAACTTAAATGTACAATTAAGATATTGTGTAATCTGTAATCAGAAATCTTAATTTATTATAGTAGATTATATATATATTTTTAGAAATTTATTTTTTTACAATTTAATATATCTCATTTAGTATTATATTTATACGATCACAAGTAATAACTCAAATGTATATTGCCTAACCATACCTATCATGGAAAAAAAAATTGACGACCCAAGGCAAAGTCACCAGTTTCTCTGACTAGTTCAATATGGAGGTCGTCACCTCTATTGTCGACTACAGTGCAATAGAATTTCTACATGGTAAAATTGCCATAGATATACTATATAACTGCCTATTGGTATAAAAATGGTATAGTACTGTGAGAGTCGGTAAGAATCTGTGCGTGTGATTTGAGAGAGGGAGATTCTCTCTATTGGACTCATAGCTCAGCCTCCACGAAGAATTACTGCAATCTCTCCATGGGAATATGTCTCTTTTCCAAACAGCCATATTTTAGAAATAAAATTTATTTGACAAATTACTAGCAGTAGAGTATGTTTTTTCGGCCAAGACTGCTGTCTAACGAGACAGCCATTCTTGTCAGACATAGACAGCCACAACACTTAGTTGGCAGTCACAGCTACCACCAAGTCTCACATTCACAACTATTTGATCCGTATACTTTGTTCTCCAGCACCTTGTTCCATCAACTTAAGTCTCCTCCCAATGTTTTTGAAGCGAGAAGATTGCACGCTCTTCTTATCGTCCATGGTTTCTTTCACCCCGCTTGTACTGATAAGTCATTTATTTCACAGCTTGTCAATATTTATGTCAATTTTGGTTGCCTCCAACATGCATTTCTTGCTTTTAATAAACTACCCCACAAGAGTAATGTTGCTTGGAATGCCATACTCAGAGGTCTGGTTGATGTCGCCAAGTTTACAGAAGCAATTGACTTCTATCACTTGATGATTAAACAGGGAGTAACCCCTGATAATTACACATACCCACTTGTCCTAAAGGCTTGTTCTTGCTTACATGCACTTGAAGAAGGAAGAAGAGTCCAAGAGATGATCCTATACAATGAGGTTCATCATAATATAAAGCCCAACATTTATGTTCTATGTGCTATGATTGATATGTTCGCTAAGTGTGGCAGCTTAAGAGACGCACAGAGGCTATTTGAAAAAATGCCAATTAGAGACTTAGTTTCCTGGACTGCCATGATACGTGGAACCCTGTGGAACGGTGAGTGTCTTCAAGCATTCTCGTTGTTCAGAAGGATGAGATCAGAAGGTTTATATCCTGATTCTGTGATTGTAGCAACTATATTACCGGTATGTGGCAGGTTGGAGGCTCTGCAACTGGGAATGGCACTACAAGGCTGTGCCGTGAGGAGTGGCTTTGAGATTGATTTGTATGTCTCCAATGCTCTTATAGATATGTACTGTAAATGCGGTGACCCACGTGACGCCCATCAAATATTTTGCCACATGGTTTACAGGGATACAGTTTCTTGGAGTACCCTAATTGCTGGCTACTCACAGAATTACCTATACCAAGAGAGTATTGAAGTGTATCTCAAAATGATCGATATGGGTTTAAAAACAAATGCATTTGTTTTGACAAGTGTTCTTCCTGCATTGGGCAAGCTCAAATTGTTGAAACAGGGGAGACAGATGCACGACTATGTTCTTAAACAAGGACTTGTATCAGATGTGGTTCTAAGTAGTGCATTAATTGATATGTATGCTAATTGTGGGTCAATTAGGGAAGCGAAATGTGTTTTTGAGTACGTGTCAGATAAGGATATTATGCTATGGAACTCATTGATTGTAGGGTATAATTTGGTTGCTGATTTTGAATCAGCATTTGTGATCTTTCGAAGAATCTGGGAAGATCAGCATAGGCCAAATTCTATTACCCTTGTTAGTGTTCTTCCTATATGCACCAGATTGGGAGCTGTTAGACAGGGAAAGGAAATTCATTGTTATGCAACCAAAAGTGGTCTGGGCTTGATTGCTTCTGTTGGAAATTCTCTGATAGATATGTACAGCAAATGCGGATACCTAGAACAAGCAATGAAGATCTTCAACCAGATGATGATAAAGAATATTATAACATATAACACTATAATATCTGCTTATGGAACTCACGGGCTCGGAGAACAGTGTTTAAAATTCTATGAGCAAATGAAAGTAGCAGGAATAAAGCCTAATAAAGTTACTCTTATAGCACTATTGTCTGCTTGTAGTCATGCAGGTTTGGTTGACAGAGGTTGGAAATTGTATCATTCTATGGTGAATGATTATGGTGTTGAGCCTGATAGGGAGCACTACTCGTGCATTGTGGATCTTCTTGGTAGAGCAGGAAATGTTGATGATGCATGCAACTTCATCACAAAGATGCCTATGATACCAGATGCCAATGTTTTGGGGAGCTTACTTGGGGCTTGTCGAACTCACAACAAAGTGGAGCTTGCTGAGCTCCTCGCAGAACGCATTCTCCAGTTAAATTCTGAAGATCCAGGCCACTACGTTCTTCTTTCAAATGTATATGCCTCCAGTAAAAAGTGGGAAGACATGTCAAAGGTCAGAACCATGATAAAAGATAAGGGCTTGGAGAAAAAACCTGGTAGTAGCTGGATTCAGGTAGGCCACTGCATTTATGCTTTCCAGGCTACAAGTGTATTTCATCCTGCATCTGCTAAGATTAAAGAGACTCTAGAGAGCTTATTGTTGGAGATGAAAGATGAAGCGTATATGCCCAATCCGAGATTTTGCTCCCATGTTGATGATCATTTTTAATGTAAAATGAAATTGTTAAATATCTCAAAGCAATTGCCCATTTTTTGTATTAACAGGTGGGGACCTTTTTCTCTCTATTGTTTTGTCAAATAAACTGTAAAAGGGTTGGAAATTAACCACGCGTAAGATCCAAATTTAATGTTATCTGATCAAAAGTTTAATGCAACGGTGAATGCTGAAAACTGTAAATCTAATATTGCAAATCTAATGTAAACTTTGATCAGTTCTGAGAACGTAAGTATGATACTCTAAGTTAGGGATGGCAATTTGTCCCAGACCCGATGGGGTCCCGGTATTTTTACCCAGTCGTGTACGGGTATGGGGCAAAAAAATGGGGATGGGGATGAGAAATTTTATGGGTAATGTTATAGAGGCGGGTCCGGGGATGGGCAAGCCTCGCCCCACCCCGCCCCGCCCCGCACTGCACACAAATAAATAAATAAATAATAATAATAAAAAAAAAAATATATATATATATATATATATATTGTAGAAGAATTTAATAGAAATTCAATGTAAAAGTTGATTGTGGAGCCTAAGCTGAAGATATGCTTAGATAATTTATCAATAGAATATACTTGAGCATCCAAATACACACTCTTTCATAAATTGTGTTTATTCTAATTGCTCCTCTTGTGCTTATTCTGATTTCTTATAGGTTTTTATAATTGTTTAAGAACAATTTTTATAATTTTGTTTAAATATTATTTATCTTATAAGGATATCTTGAATTCTTAATGATATTATTTGAGAATTATTTATATTATCTTGTTTGATTAAACTTGAATTTCAATTAGAAATCGTGTTCGTGATTTATAGATTAAACTTGTAAATTGTGTATATTTAGAAAAGCATGACTGTATGGGTAAATGGGGCGGGGCATGGGGCATATGGAGATTCAGTGGGGTGGGGATGGAGATGTTGAAAAATTCCCGCCAAAAATAGGTCTAGGGATGGGGACGAGGAGTGTCTACCCCGCCCCATCCCAGCCCCATCTCTAAGTATAGTTTTAATATCACATAAAAAAAAAAAAAGAGTGCAGTTTTAATAATAATAATAAGTTAATTGATACCATAAAATAGATTATCAAATTATCATTATCCTTTGGATGCCCAATTTCCTATGACAATCTACACCCCATCGAGCTATGTGAGGGTCAATAACCATTATATGTCTTGATAAATCTGTTATTTTATTTAGAAAAAAATTTCAAATATTTAGTGTATGTCACAATACTTTACATTAGTTGAAGTGGTGTTACATGAGGCGTACAAAAAATAAATAAATCAAAGTGGGTTTGGTTAAAGTTTCAATTGATCCAATTAATTTAAATTTTGTCATATGTATACATATAACAATTACTAGTGTTTAAGTAATATTGCTATTGTTGTAACGATGCAATCATGTCAAAATGGTGGTTGCAAATGGTGATAGTGTTGGAGACATAATTCTTATACAATATTGTAGTTAGTTTTCAAATTGCCTCCCGCTGCCAGTTGGCAGTATCTTAACCATGGATTAAAGTATAAATAATTTCAACTTAATTCCAATTTTGTGACTTGAAACAGTGTGGCGAAGTGGGAAAATCTCTATATGTTCTGCTGGTGGCCATGTATTCTCGGTTTACACTCATGTGAAGCCATGATGGTATGCAAGGGGAGAGTAGAAGTCATTTGCAAATTTTTAACATTAGTAATGGAATCTTTGCAGTGATTCAACTTTTAAGCATCAAAAGACAAAGAATATACTACACTATTTTGGATGTGAGTCACATCTAAGTAATTTTTATATTGTAATAAAAATTTAAATTATATTAACTGTAATATAATTTAAAGTTATTATGATATAAAAGTCACTTAAGTCACATTTAAAGTGGTGTAGCATAATCTTCAAAGACAAAATAAAAATCAAGTTTTCCGACCAAACCTGCACTATGATATTGAGTGCTTTCACGTTCGCCCAAGCATATCGAAGAGGATCACTAAATAATGGGTTAGTCACGAACTGATGATACCTTGTTCGAAAATATAGAAAAAGAAATCGTTCTAGACAATTTCACGTTCATGAAAAGGATATTAAAACGGGGTTGTGTTTCCCCGTTAAGGATATGAATTTTTGAACTGGCTGCCATCTTGAAAGGTTCTAACTTTCTAATCAGTGTTAGTATCGTTAATTTTGAAGCGAGAAATGATTGTTTCATATTACTTATTTTTCACATTTCTCACGCTGTCAAAGGCTCTCCTTTCCCTCTTCCGAAATAGTTTTATGCCCCCCAAAATTGTTGGTAATGTGGCACAAACAACTCAATGAGACTATTTGAGTATGCGTAGTCACTTTTGCAATGTACATAAGACTCAAGCCAGCCAAGTCGAGCCTGCCATCCAATGCACAAATATCAGTTTGTGGATATTTTCTTTGTCGTTGTCTGAGAAACAAGAATGTAAAATCATAATTCATAAGCATATAATTAGCCAATAATACAAGAACTATAGGAAAAAAAAAAAAAAATCAACTCGCGTCTCTCCAATCACTTCAATGATTCAATCGATCAACAAAGCAACAGCAGTGACATCCAATCACAAAAGGTATATACGTGTGCATGTGTTTGTCCTATACAAGAAACATAAATATAAAATATTTAAATAATAATAAGAAGTGTTAGAATTTGACATAAAAAATTTAATAGTGTTAAAAAGAGATATATTTCGATTAGATGCTTATCATTGTGAGAAATTATCGAAATACTTTTTAATACTATGTGGTTATTCAATTTATATATGTGATTATAATGTATAAATTATATGAATATTATGTTTATATATATGATTATTATGTTAAAATACAAATAGAATAATCATATATATAAATTTATAATATTAGAAATATTTTAATTATTTTAAACTATATAAAAAGCACCTTTGGCACTTTTTACCTTTTTTTTTTCAACTTCTCAAATCTAAGAAGAAAAAACTCACATTTAAATATGGCACTTCCGGCTTCTCCTTATTAAATAGACATATTTTTAAGTATAATATAATTACATATAGGATGATAACCAGCACAAATCTCATGCTCCTAATGAAAAATTTAATATGTGGTTTAGACCTAGCAGTAAGGCATTGAACTGTGTAAAATGACAGTCTCGTTTGCTGATAGTTCATAATCAGAGATGAACTTTTTTTATTTTCCCTAACTTCTCTATAATTAAGTTTTTTGTCCAATATCTTTCTCTTCTTTTTGTGATTAAAGGGATAGGCACTAGCTAGTGGTGAAGGGACCAACCTGATTCGATAATTGCATTATTTATATTGGACATAAGGACATTCAGGCTGTGCATTAAGCTCTGCGTTGTTGGGGACCGAATCCTTTAAAGTGTGTAAGGGGGCAGAAGCAAGATGCTGCACGAGGTTGGATGGTGTACTGGTTGGGAGAACTGGTTCTGTAGAAGGCTTTCCAAGCATAGGAATTGACATGGGTAGCATTTGATTGGGGAAACCAAGTATGTGAAGTCTGTTATCTGTGATTCCAGGCAGAGAAGCAGGTCCTAGTTGTGGAGGAGGGAACTGAAGTAGATTGCAAGGTGTGCCTGTGCTTGGCCTCAAACCCATTCCGGCTCCCAATTGAGGGAACTGAGTTAAATGCAGTGTGTTTAGATGATTAGCACCAGCAGGTAACATCATGAATGGCATACACATCCCCGTCCCCAGCGACATAATCTGCACCATGACACCAGGCTTCAGACATACAAATGGCTATTTAGAACACAAAGGCCCAGAAACTAGTTGATGAATGAAAAGGCTTAAAACTTTACCTGTAATTGAAGCTTAAGTGTCTTAAGATATTCAATGGCATCGTCAAGCATTGAGGCTTTGTCCATCTTACAAATAAGAAGCAAGTATTATAATTATTATAACTTATAAGTGCAAGTTCTTATCAGAAAAACACTATTATAACGATTAAAGAATTTGGGAAACAGAAGCCAGAAGGAGGTTGAACGTAGACTGCAGAGTTTGTACCTTATTGCAATTGGGTATAAGCTCTTTTAATGCACGCATCTTCTTGTTGATCTTATCTCTTCGCTTCTGCAAACATCCACAACTGTCAGATGCAATTAATCTCCAAGCCTTTTACCTTTGAACTATTATTTTACCATCATCTAAATATTCACCTTTTCAGATAGATTATGAATCTCTGCATTCCTGCTTCTCTTGCCTCTTGTACCCTCCCGAGGAGGTTCTTCTTCTGTTAAACCTTCTTTTTCTTCATCATTCTGCAACAAACCAGGTTCTTAAGAAACATTGAAACAGAAGTGAGGAAGAAGAAGGTTAAATTATAATCTAGGGTTCCACTTACCTCACTTGAATACGATGAGTCGTAGGTGTCTTCAACCTCATGTTTTCTGCTGAAATATGTTGGGTCATTTGAGGCTCCAAGCGAGCATACAGAAGAAGATGGAACCAACTGTTCACTACAAAGGTAAGTATCAGGTTTTCCCTTTGCTCTATTTGCTGCTAAGCTGGAGGCTTGGTTATAATGTTGACAGTGCGATCCGTTAATCCTGAGGGCACTGTTATGACCCATAGCTTTAGAGCGCTCATCAGGAAGTGGTTCCTGAGAACATTTTGCAACCAAGGGTACTTGGTTTGCATTAGTAGCTGTTTGCTCCTGAAATAATCCTGTGAGACTATGTGAACCTTTAGTTGGTGAGTCATTCACAACAGAATGATCAGGAGCTTTACTAGTGGTAGCAGCAACTGATTTCTGATCATCTTTACCTGCTTTAATTTCCTTAACTCTTGCTAAAACAGCACTACTTCTCTGCCTGGTTGCACTGTTGCCCTCGTAAGTAGATTTGAAAAACTCTGCGGGTCTTACGAAGTTGGGGAAATTAACCTTTTCAACAGTTCTTAAGTCCTGTTTCTGTGAGCTGGGAATTGGCATTCTTGGTGTCATGAACGAAGCTGAAGCTGGGAATTGCTGTGAGGAAGATGAGCATAACTCACTATTCCCAAAAGAAGCTAGCTGATGAGCTCTCCCAGTGAGCTTAGATTCTTTTCCTGCTCTAAAGTCTGCACATTCATCTTCCACCATCAAATGGGTATCTACAAGATGCTTAAAGGAGTTCTTGCTTTTGGCGTATGGCAAATCAAATTGATAGCAATGTTGGTCATTGCTTTGTTGTGAATTTTGATGTGAAGAGTCCATGTCAGAATCCTTGTGACTTGCAGGGAAATCCAAAAGCGAGTAGAAAGTGCTTAACCTTGCTCTTTTTGTAATGCAGACGTCTTCATCATAAGCTTCACCATGAGAAGGGTTTACTGAATACCCAATGCACGAGGAACCCTTTTGTCTTTTACTTGATGGACCTCCTCCTTGCACAAGAATTTGATCATTTTGCCATACCAGCTCCACAAAATCTTTGCCATACCTGCAGGAGATATCCATTAAAATTGCTAACTTTAACTGAAAAAAGGATTTCTTGTGGAAAATAAAACACTTAAAATATGAAAAGAAACATAAAATTATGGTAACTTACATGGAGGTTAGACGGGAGGAGCTGCTTGTCACCCCTGGCCGGGTTGAGTCAGGCATCTTCTCAGCCATTGAAAAATAGAAAATTTCCAACAGAACAGAATAAAACAGAGAGAAGAATAGGGCTGCAGTTGGTGTTCCCTCTGAACTACCAGAACTGGTATTCAACACACATAAAGCTAGTATGGGATGCAGAAACCAGATATCCGGATTCTTAATACCATTCAACCCAGAGGATAGTTGTTACTTGTATACGTAAGCAAAATCTATAGAGTTGGAAATCTTACCTTCCACCTATGAAGGGATGTTCACCAGATTCCAAGAAATAACAATTGATGTGGTCCCCAGAAATTAATACCTAGTACACGGCAAAGTAAAATTCAGGTATTCTGACCCTTCTTTCAAATGTGTCCACAAAATTCATGCTGTCCTATCTGTCAAATCATGGGAGTAAGGTACAAACAGATGGTGGTGGACCAGCATGCTGCCCCCACTTCATCCTTTCACAAACTATCTCCCTTGAGGCTCAGTCACTGTGGTACACAACCTATGAAATAAGATAATGCATCAGTTTTTCCTCACCAGGAAACCAAGAGCTTCATTGGGGAGAGTTTTGATACTGAAATAGTATGCTTCCAATTGGCGTTTATTAAAAGATAAGGATTAGGTCTAAGTCTCTTAAGATGCTCGCCATTGTCATTTCTGGATTGCGCTACTGTTGAAAGGGAGATGGGGGTGCCCGACAGCAACAAAACTCCACCAAGATATAGTGACCAACTCAAAGAGTGTTGATGAGGGTCACATCCAAGAAGACATCACACCACAAGAGGAATCTTAGGTCTGGGTGGATTGTGAGCCCCATCATGGGGCTCGATCATTTGCTTGGCGGTCCCTTTTCTATCACCATCATCCACGTTTTCAAGTGGGATCATGGTACGGAGCCAGCCACACCCTCTCCCTCATGTATTACTTCAATTTTTTCAATCTTGGAAGGGAAACTTTGTGAGTAGTCACCCCACCCTTCACGTGGAACTCCATGGGACTTCACGTGACCAAGCGTTTTCCTGTCTGTACTTTCCACCTTACGACCGACCAACCCTTTGAATCAATAGATCACGAGGGTGCACTGGACTTGGAAACGAGGATACAACACCACAGTCAAAATCATTGACTAATCAATTCTTGATAAGATGATGTTAACCTTGATATTCCTATAATGACTAACCAAGACTGTGGACTGTGGAATTGTAATTGTGAGGGAATATCTAATTCCAACATTACTTGAAACTGATCCGTCGGCAGACTCTGCACTTGGCACCATCCTGAGATAAACACACTAATATTCTCCTTTTTTTTTCCCCCCTTCAGCTCCGAAATGTCTAAAATGATGACACTAATATTCTCAAGATTGTTATCCCTTGCCCAACAACCTCGGCCTTTCACGAGAGTTGATTTGGCTATTTCAGGCTCAGGGTAGATCCAACGTTTATTTATTGGTCCAGGTTCTCCCAGTTCCCCGGAAACCTCAAACAGCAAGCATTCTCCATTGACATCAAATTGAAATGTGTCGTGGACTCGTGCTAAAAAGCAAAATGGGAATGGTGGCCCCGCCCAATTGGGAGTTGAAACAACACCACCCCCAACCCCGCGGCAAAAAAAAAAAAAGAGGGTGCAAACAAACCTAAGTTGGTACCACATTGACACCACGAACCACATTTACAGATGATCTAAATTCATAGGAAATATTAGTAAGTTTACACTTACACTTAATTATAAAAAGAGAAAATGGAACAATTAAAATTTTAAGATGTTGACTCAGTCTCTTAACTATACTGAATCTTAAGCATATAGTGAAATCTCATGGCCTCCGCTCACTACTATGCAAGGCTCCAAAATTGCAAGCAATCGGCAGAAATCTCATCAATTTAGGATACCCTCTTTCATACACATAGCCATTACGTGCTTCAATTGGAGCAATTTTCCCCTTGCCAACTGCGATCAATCAGGAGTACAAAATCAGTAAATACAAGATACACAAACTTCCCTTTACAACAAACCCCCCTCCCCACCCAAAAGAAAAGCAGAACTAAATTCAATAAATAAATAAAAGAACGACAACAGATTAGCTGGACCAGTAAGATATCGAACGATATGTTCAATGGGCATTAAAGGGAATCAAAACAATGCTTGGTTCTGAATATTATTAGTGCCAAGAAACGTGACATGACAAGAAAATTAATGAAGCTTATGATATCTTTGCAAGTGCAACCCAAAACGACTGGCTATCCTCAATCACTCTATGCATCCTTCAGTGCGGTTAGTCTTGCGGCCAATCACTCAAGTGTAATTAAACGCAATAGCATATGGTACAGTGTACTAATACAGTTGCACTCCGATAAGCAAGCAAACAGCTAAGGACTAACCACCAACAAGTCAGATAAAAGCAGTGAAAAGCTAGCACGACAACATATAACTTGCACAGATAGTAGAAAACTTGCCTCCTGGATGGCTGTGATTTTCCTCTGAGCATCATTGAGTTGGGTCTCCACTGCTGCTTCAACTTGCGATAGAAGCTTCCTATGTGACACTCCTGTCATACAAGATAGTCAAAAAGTGGCCACAACGAATCTATAATGCCGATGAAGTGCTAATCCTTTTTTATTGTCTTTTAAACAAGAGTTTGACCTAGAAACTCCACCAAACATACTGCCTTACTGAGCTAAGGTGGCTGCCAGTCTAATTTTTCAAAGCAAACTGCCCGCATTTGTTTCCAAAACATTTTAAAAGCCATTTGACTGCAGATACGAATTTGCAAGCCCAATCATTTTTGCAGCATGACACATTGTAACCAAGCTAGTAGGAATCGTTTACATACAAAAACTCTGAAAACACATTAATTGATAGAAATGACAACTTCAGCCATGGATTCTAGATTTGAAACAATCTGCTTTTATTCGCTCGCTAATGATTGAGTAGAATTCCCCCCCCC
>QAOA01008462.1:125822-167652 GCA_003255065.1 Cercis canadensis
CCCCCCCCCCTTTGTCTTCCTCCAAAGTGATACGGCGTCCACCTCTTTGTAATCATGGAAACTTAACAAGCTTCCAGTCGATAGCTTTATCAGTTAGTGATTTAGTAACTCAATGACATTCAATCAGTCTAAGTTAATTTCAAGAACGAGTTAATACCATATTCCAAAGACCAAAAGCTCAAGAAGAGGACAGTAATGACATCACCTAGAAACTAATACCTAATGGTCAAGTGCATCCACCCAAAGTGTGTTTACATCTCCAAATCTCTGAAACCAAAATGAAATTATCAAGCCAATGAACTCAAATTTCTAGAGATTATTCAGCCTTTCTCTCAACCACTACTTCATAAAGTAGTTGAAGAAAATTTCCTTTAAAGTCATTATCGTTAGTGTTCTAAGTTCTAACAGTTTATGAGTATCAGGTTGCTTGTTAGTAAGATCTACGGCACAACTTTAGGCAGATGGCAAACTTTAAAAGTAAAATTAAATTAAATGCAGTATACAAACGAGCTGACATTTTAAAGGTACATCAAAAGGACATAGAATTTCCCTTACTTTGCTTTTCCAAGGCACCCTTTATCTCTATCTGGTCTGCCTCAAGACCTTCAACAGTGCTTCTGCAATCCTGGAGGTGAAGATTAACCTCTTCCTTGAATTTTTCGTGGATCAACCTCAGTTGCCTCTGATGGTCTACATTATTTTTTGGGGGGAATCGGGCAGAAGAAAAAGTACAGAAGGGGAGGGGAAAAAAAGGAGGAAACATCTTCTGGGTCAAAGCACAAACATAATCATACATGACAGAAAAAAAAACAAGGGGAAAACAATGCATATGAAATAATGTGGTTGAGAGATAATATAAAATACAGAGTGGAGATATTTGCTGAATTAGAAAGGCCTGTTTATAAAAGCAACAAACTGTAGAAGTAATCAGTGGAAGATCCAATTCAAGAATTCCCTGAATAGCCTCATACTATCACTTTTTTCTCTTGTCTCTCTCTCTTTTTTTTTTGTAACTTGTTCCTTTCTCTTCTTTTTGACAAGTGTGTTTATGACTTTCATCATGAGAATTACTCCGATGTATTCTTATAATTATTATACCATGTTTTGATGGAACTTACTCATTCGTGCCAAAACATATTTGAGTTATTTGATTTTGTCTCAATTCTAAGCATATTTTCTGTATTCTATCAATTTCTAGATTTTGATTCACTTGCAAAATAAGGATTCTAACATTTTGCATGCTATTGAAGAGAACATTAAGTACCAAACATAATTGCTGCTTCGTTTAGAAGGTTTTTGAATGCAATTAAAGGGATCATTAAGCGCCATACAAGGTTTATGAAGTGAAACACTGTTGCTGGTTGACATCATTATTATCTCAATTTGGATAGAAGAAACTTGAACTTGAATTTAAAAGCAAATAGAAATGAAGAAGGATATACGAAGCAACTAGACTAGTTGAATTTAAACATATTAAAATTCAAGTAAACATCCAGCTGCAAATTCCGTACCTTCAAAGCTTGTTTCTAGCCGTTTTCTCTTTGATTTACCAAGACTCATTAACTTCTCTCTGAAACATATTTTTTAAAAACAAAACATTAAAAATATTATATCTTAAACTTAAACATCCATCAATCTTATATACTTACATGTCTGTTTGAATCTGGGAATGGACATTCTGCAGCTGCATATTTATCTCTTCAACAACACACATCAAAATTTCTGAGGTTTTCTGACTTGTCACTGACTTAAGTTTGCTCTTAAGTCTTCCCAATTCCAACGCAAACAGTTCAACAGCCCTAAATATTGTTAAGAATCATACCAATTAAAAGATGATAACAATATGAATAGAAATATAGAATTTTGTATTTTGAACAACTCATTAATCAATTCACAGCGGAGAAAGAGAAAATACCTTGAAAATCCATCCTTAAGGTTCTGCTCTGAAGCTTCATGGATCCAATCATTTTCTCCTATCCCTATTCATTTGTACAGAAAAGAGAACAAGTTAAATCAGAAAGATTGCATATACGAGAACAGTACTATAATTAATTTGGAAATAAAATAACATGTACAAAGTGAAGTTCTGCCTTTTGAAGAGGGTGAAGCAGGACGGCTATCAATAAATTTAATGCCGTCATGACTTCGCAGCCTTTTGATGGGATAAAGTATTGAAGTTTGCTTCTCAGCGCTACCTCTTTCTCTTGAACCTACACTGACAGCGTTTAGATAAAATTAAGCGTGGTGCTGACTTGAAAGAACAGTACAGAAGGAAAGGAAAGAACATAAAACTTGGTCATACAGATAGTGCAGCTAAAGTAGACCATCAAATACATCTTATAACCTACAAATAGGCCTTTACGAAGAGTATGCCACATCATATTCCCTGCTACTAGTAACATAACAATTATAGATGATAAACTTTCAGCATTTTCCTGGCCTACCAGGTCCAATTCTGTACATTCCATCTATCACAAGTTTCATCAATCAACTGGAGGCTCTATATGACAATTATATTGATATGTTAACAGAGATAGAAAGCCATGATTGTGCTTCATACATCTGCTTATCTTTACCAGTGTGGAATTTTTTTTTTTTTTGAAGATGATCCTTTCAAAACAAGAAATTGAGCAGTTGTAAGGGACTAGTGGACACATTAAACAGATCTACTCTAAGGTTACATAAGCATCAGTCACACAAAAAACTGATATTGACATAGGATATGAAGGACTGAGTACATACTATAAAGATCTCTGTGGTAGGTATTAAAATAATATAATTTTCTACCAACTGCCTGTATTCCAAGAGCACATTACATAAGAAATGGGCTATCCCACCTTAAGGTCGATTCCAGAACAAGTGATACTCAAATTAGAAGCTGCCACTCTTTAAAATCCTATGAAACATGTATTTACTAGTGAAATGAGTAATTCAGAACTGTGCTTCATTATTGTATGATTGACATACTCATTATTTACTATGGCTAATGAGATCTAAAATATTAGCATTCTTCTTTTAGCTTCTGCTGTGCTACTTCCCATGTACATAGAATTTTGAAAGCATTTTTAGTTTCAGTGCAGAAAGCCAAAAGTAGAGTAACAATAGATTTAGTTTTAACTTTAAGACAAATGGATATCAAAATAAGGCTGTTAAAAGGAAGTACATCAAATTCTCCAAAATGCATCTATTAAAAAATTAGAGAGTCTATAAGTGAATATATATATCCTTGATGAAAGACGAACCTTCTTGAGATCCCTCAAACTTCCTCTCTTCAGATAGTGAATCAGACAAACCATCCTCCTCTTCATTCTCCTTGACAAAAGATGCTGCTTTTCTGGGAAGAGAATCCTTGAGCTCCTCCATGTCCTGAAGCTTAATAAGGAAACACAAAAGGGAAACACAATACAGCTGCTTGAAGACCAACAGACATAAAATTATCAAATTGATACCTCAGAGTGATAAGGATACAAAAGACAGCCTTTGTGCCCTTGATCTGTTACAGTCTGGCTCCATAGTCTGGAAAGTCCTTAAATTGAGAATAGCTCCCAGAGAAAATCTTCTCTCACTTGATGCTGGGCTACTAACAGCATTCACCATTTGGTCTGTTTTTGGCGTTGAGCTGGGGGAAGAAGAACTTAAAGTAGGTTTCTCAAGTCGAAATGAAGGACTTTGAAAATTATCTTGTAGATCAGAAACATGCTCTACTACTGGAATATTCCTATCTTCCTCCTGTTTTCCATTTGCTGAACCCTCCCGTTCTCCATGATGTGTCTTGTTTATTGTTGGTGACTGGCAAAATTCTTTTTCTTGGAGAAGCAAGGCTGTCTGAGGGCACTCTTTCTGATGATCAGATAAGCAACCTTGAAATCCTCCCATTTGATTTCCAAGTGAAAATGTTTCCCCATCATGCCGTCGTATATCAGTCTTTGAAGTTTCTCGGCAAAGTTTATCTCCACCATCATTTTCAGGGGAGCAGAGCTTAAGTGGCCCAGTTCTGGAACTTTTTCTCTGGCTCTTCTTCCTCAAAGACATTGAGGAACCGCCATCCAGAAAAGCACTTTGCCTCGCAGTCCATCTTTCTTCAAAATAGAAGATATTTTTTTCTTGATATTTCTCTTTGTCTCTTGAAGATGGGCCGCTTTTACTTTTTGTTGGTCGAATTTTGGTTGACGCTCTCTTTCGGCTCAAAGAACGAGTTGTTGGCCTCTTATTAGCATGATCAGGATTTTCAGAATCAGTTTCTATCGTATCCGAGTTCTGCCTGGTCTTAACAAATCTATCATCCTTCTTGTCAAACCGCTGCTCAGGCAGCAAACTTTCCTCATCCATGTTGCGAGTTTGAGAACCTGAACACTGAGTCCTAGGTGAGGAAGTGGTTCCTAATATTTCGCAAAGCTTCATTCTCAAATTTTCTGTTCTGTTTTCTTTGTTACTTCTTTTACCCTCCCGCTTGGCTTTATGAGATTCGATGACTTCATTTGCAGTTGCGAATGTAAGTTCCTCTACCCTTTCAGTGGTTACATCCTTCATTCCCTCTATTTTGCTGGTAAAACCGTCTAACTTCTTCTGGTTGCAATCACTGGAATGAAAAATTAAAGTCTGCTTTGAGCAATGCTGAACCGAACTTTTCGCAGGCTCACACTCTACTCCATCGGGTGTGTCCTGTCTCCCACTAGAGACTAGTAAATTAGACTTTTCCATCAGGTTTGCTCGAAGAATGGTCTCAGAAGTAGGTTTTCTTTGGTATAAGGATCTAGTGATCCGTGAACACTTTATCTCTTCTGGACCTCCAGTTTGCTTCATATTAAAGGAAGCAGTCACTCCTTTAATCTTGCTTTTTTCTCCAATGAAAGTTCCCGCGTTAGATGTTACCCTTTCTGTATTTGGCATAATAACCTCGTCTCGTTTCGTGGCTCCATATCTTGTGTTAGCTGCAGAATCTACCAGAACTCCTATGGAGATTTTCCTTGACTGGCTAGATGGATGAATATTGCTGGCAAAACTCCGATTGTCACTAGTTTGCTTCTGAATACATAATACAAATCCATGAATATCTAGACTTTTTTTCCTCTAAAGAATTAAAATACTCAAACTCAAAAGTCAGAAATTGATCATACCCTGTGATAAAAAAAGAATGATAAAGCCCATTTCCTATTTATTTAAATTTTCCTTCAATTTATAAAGAATATTTAAACTATATTTGAATAAGAACAATTGTCAGGAACGAGTTAAATATCAGCCAAACAGGATTTACACATCAATAAACCTAATCAATTATGAAATTTTAGATTATAAATGAAATATTCAAGAACGCAGTCATAGTGATCAAACTAATCCTTCTCCATAAAGAAGTCCCCAGAGAAAGATTGCCACTTACGTCATGCCAACTTTGATGCGCTTCAACGCCCATTTTTCGCAGTTTCAGCTATGAGGAGACACAAGCACGAACAGCATTAACAGGCCTGAAAAGTAAAAGCCAGAATTCTTAAAGATATAAGGAGGGGGGAAGAAAAGAACACATCTACATGAGCTCAGTTTAGTTACTCAGGAAAAAGATAGGACAAATTCATTACTCGTGACCCAAAGGACCAAAGTCTCCATTCAAGTCAGCATAATTAAGAAGGGGTTTCAATTCAGCTACAGACCATTAGGTTCAGAAGTTTCTTCTCATCCTTGCGTTTCTCAGCAGCCAAACAGATTGCCAATAGTAATCTAACGATTTAAAAGGAAAAATGCACGGATAGCGGACGGAACTAATAACGGATCGAAACTCATAAACACGAAAATCAAAACAAAATTTCAATATTAACTTCAATTACCCAAAATACCTTAAGATTTAGAACTGAAGGATCAAAGTAGCCGGCAATCAAACCCTTAAGAAAGAGAAATTCAAAATTTAAGAAATGCGGGGAGGAATCTACACCGACCAAAATTTGATTTCAACTGTTCAAACGAGCGGCGAACTACAACATAAATTTGATTTCAAACCCTATGAATCAAAATCAGTTTAGAATGGAAGAGTGAGATTGACGAGAGAATTGAGGAAAACTTACCTGTGGCGTTGCTCCGGCGCTGATAAATTGAACGTTGAAACCTCCGTTTTCAAATTTTAGATGAAGTTTCAACTGAATGAATCTAAATCTCAATTGAATGAACCGAAATAGAGCATGAGGCAGTGATGGAGAAAGAGAGAGCGAGGGCATATGGAGTAGTGATTTCCGTGATCACCAAATTTTAGCTGCGACGAAGAAAGGGAGATAATGGCGGGAAAATACAAATATGCGTTTTACTTTTATATGGAAGGCCAAACCGAATGCCCTCAGAGTCAGAGCTATATAATGAGCATGATGCGCGTTGGGATTGGGAGTGACTTTTCACTGTGTGGACGAGAATACCCCTGCGTGACAATAAAGCTATGGTTGAAATTTATTTTTCTCAACAAATTTAGCTGCCAAAAGTCGTCATTCGTCATTTATAAATAAAAATTACTCGTTAGTCATAGCAACAGTACTATTCTATCACTATTTTTTTTTCGGCCTTGTATTATTTTATCACTTAAAAAATTATAAATATAAATAGAATTCTCTTTTTAAGTGAAAATAGTTAAAATAATTATGGATTGAGGATTTACAGCTCAAATTTTGATAAAACATATACAAATAATCAGTCCTTGTTCCTATAGCAGTTGTAGTTGTAGAAGGAAGTTCTTCAACATTCAATTCTACCATGACAGAAACAATAAAACTCATTTAATTTATAATTTTGCCAAGAGTATTATTGTGTGACAGTGTGAATAAATTTTATACGATTACCTAATTTCGTGTTGTCAAGTATAAAGAAAAAATATTTTAATCAATAAAGATGTTAATTACTTTTAATGAGTAACACTTTTTTATTTGCCAATTGTATATAAATTCTTACACTAATAATGAATTAAATTTAAATTTATTTTCAAAACATATAAAGTTGGCCTTATAGTTGTTTTATTGTTTAAAAAAATATTACTACTATTACTTAATTTTTTTTGTCTTATTAAGTGGACGTATTTTGTTTTAAATCATTCATCATGGTTCATTAAAAATTAAAGAAAATCATTGTTTAGTTTTAAAAATTAAAAGAAAATATAATTTAATTCTAAACATGAAAGAGTTTTAATTTAATTATTTTTATATTATATAAAATATTTAAAATATCTCTTATTATTATGTTATTTTATATATGTAATTATTTTATTTATTTTTAAATATAATAACTACATAAATAAACAAAATAACCATATAGTATCAAAAAAATAACTATATATATAAATAAAATAATCATATAACACCAACAAATATTTTAAACATTTTACATAATATGAAAAAAAAAACTAAATTATTTATTTATTTTATTTTGGACATTTTCTATTTTTAAAACGTCAGTTCTTTAATTTTAAAAACGCATGTTATCAGTTACAATTTTTAAAACTCAGTTGAAAGCACTTAACCAAACAAGTTTGTGTTATAGTTTTTAAAAACAGAAAGCTGATTCCCAAACAGTTTACCAAACAGACCCTTGAGCTTTCAAGTACATCCCATCAAGCCATCAATATCAAAATATGGTACATACAAAATTGAATAACCCTCCCCGGCTCCCCCTCTTAAGGCCCATAGACACGTTTTCTGCTGGATAACTTGGATGAAGCCCAAACATAGGAAAGGAGCGGCTCCAAAATTGCGGTGGAACCTACAAAATTGTCAATACTCCACCAATTTTGCTTCTCTTCAATATTTGCCCAGCAGAAGGCATTGCTAACCAGCAAGAGTATCATAGAATTGAAACTTCTGATGTATCAACTAGGCTTCTTCTCGGTCATAATGTCTTCTCAAGAATGATACACCAGTTTGATTTGTCAAAAAACCGATCAACAACTTTAGCACTGTTTATTCCAGATGCTAACCTGCACAAAAGTAAGGCCAAAAAAAAAAAGGTTATAAATCAGTTTATGCATCTTGCAGAAATGAGCATGTTACATCAAAACATAGTAAACAAGAGATTGCCATCCCCCTTCTCTCTGGTAGACTTTCTTTTAGAGATTGCCAACCATTGACAGATAGAATCGCTCGAAGAATTTATTCATGGGGTGCAAGGAAACTCACCTTTGCTGGCCGAGTTCAATTAATTCAGTCAGTTCTTTTTGGTATCTAAGCTTAATGAAGCAGTATTTTCATTCGTCCTAAAAAGGTGATCAAAGTGAGTTGGGTTGATTGCTGTAAACCAAGAGCTGAGGGTGGTTTGGAGATTAAATCTCTAGCTGACTGGAATAGAGCTGCTATTTTAAAGCACATTTGGAATCTCTTTGCCAATTCTGGTTCCTTATGGGTTGCTTGGGTACACTGTTATTTGTTGAGGGGAAAAAGCTTTTGGGCTGTCAAATCCCTCAGGACTGTTCTTGGAGTTGGAGACAAATCCTTAAACACCGGGACCTAGCTAAAAGATTTTTAAAAGTTGTTATTGGTGATGGCTGCAACACCTTTCTTTGGTATGATCATTGGCTGCCCGTAGATAGATATGGTCCTAGAATTATTTCTGAAGCCAGAAGTAACCCTACTGCTAAAGTCAGCAATGTATTATCTTCTACCTTAAGCTAATCTCTCATCCATTTAGCTTGGAAGGCTACTGTGTACCATGTTTGGAGAGAGAGAAATAATAGATGTTATGGTAGTTCCTTTTGTACTGAGGAACAACATGTGAGGAGGATTTGTAGCGATGTTAAATATAGCCTTTTATCTTCCTCCTTCAAGGGTGCTGCTGTTAAGGGACCTTTGTAGGAGATGGGATATTAGTTAGTATTCAAGTGTGATGCTGTGTTTTTTGTACTTGTACAGGAGTCCCTGTTTGTTCTTTTTGATGCAATAAAAATTTGATCCATCAAAAAAACACTTTATACCTTGAACTGCTTTTACTAACTCTAATGTCTCAATCCTTTTCTTTTTTATAAGAAAAGAAAATCTCATTAGAAAGAGACGAAGTGCAAGATTGGAGCACAAGATATCCTGCTCATCAAGACCGAAAAAATAATAAAGATAAGAAAACAGGGAAAAGAACAACAGCTCAAAAAAGTTTCCTAATCCTTTTGCAAGACTATCATCAGAATTCCCCTCAAAAACCATTTTCTTAAAACCACAAAGAAACCAAGAACATGATCCTTTCCCAAACTAACGTCTTAGTCTTATCCCATTGTGTTTATGCAACCCATATTTCTAGGACAAACTGCATTTTATTATATACTTAAGTTGCAATTAGAATAAGAGAATGATTTGTAAAATATGATTAATAAAACAAGGATTCGATAATGAACATTTATTTAATATTAAAACAGACAGATTTTCATGGGGAAAGAGTTACCTTTCAAGCTCGCCTTCACTAAAAACATGATAATATCTGTTATACACTACAGCACCCTTTTTGTCATCTTTTGTTGCCAGACCATTAGCAAGAGCATGAGCAGAAGCACCACTGATTTCAGCCCGATGATAAGGTAAATGCCATGGAACAAAATATTCCTGTTGATTCTTGATATTCTTTTCATCTTTCAGATCCATAATTTGCTGAATTTTCTCAGTTGAACACTCCTTAGAAACTTTCATTTGCTCACCTGAGCTACTCTCCTCACTTTCTGGGATGCTTTCTAATGTTACGGATGAAGGGATCCGGGCATGAGGACTTCCCGGTCCTATCCACTCTTCAACATACTTTTCTGGAAGTGGTGTCCATTTGGTAACCAATGATCTATCCTCTTGTTCTACAGCCCAAACGGTTATAAGAACGAGGCCACCCCTTTTAACAACTCGGACTAATTCTTCTATTGCTTTTCTCCTTCTATTTTCAGTACTTAGATGATGTAACACAGCTATAGAGATCGCTGAATCACCAAAACCAGTTCTATAAGGAAGATTTACAGCATCTGCAACTAAAACTTCATGCCCTCTATCTGTGCAGATTTTACTTAGGGAAGGGCTTATATCACATCCTATAAAATAGCAATCATGATTTAAACCTAAGTATTTTCCATTGCCACATCCTGCATCCAGGACAAGAGATCCTCGAGGCAAAGACGACAAAAATGCGGCAACCTTTGGCCACTTAGCAAACCGGGTGGAACTAAAATGGGGAGCAATAGCATCGTAAACATGATGTACATACTTCTTTTCAATTTCTGGGGTGGATTGTACACTTGTGGATGAGGTGTTTGGATTCTCACTGACTGATAAGGAATCCGTAATGCATGGTTCTCCATTGGGAGCAAGAGTACAGTGAGTAGAAGCCACTTTTACATTGATGTCTTTCATTGTACCAAATCCTGAATGATAGATGCAACCACTAAAGGCAACAAGCAGACCAAGGGCTTCCCTCGGTTTACAAAGAAATCTACTTGCTTTTAGAACATTAAGAACCATCCACCTGCCACACGCTTCCAGAGATCACCTGCATCAAGTTATAAGCAAACTTTATAAATGATGTCTCTCATTCATTTCAAAATTCTACAGACAACAGTTGAAAATATATCTATTATGTTACAGAACTGTAATTTTAATACATAGGGAGCTGCTACTTCTACAAACACCTGTTGTACACAAAGATTTAAATAACTAAAAATCAAATTAGACAACCAGGAAAATATGAGGCAAAAGACATCACTTTTAGCATTGAGGAGGTATAAGATTACTTAAAATGACAAAAAGTTAGCAAGCAAAATCAACATAGATCCATCAGTTTCTCATCTGTCCCAACATCACTGAACTTTGTCCCTCACTTCTGCATATTTCACATATTTTAAGAGTTTCCAATAAGCTCAATTCACATACTTCATTTAACCCCATGCTGGGTTTCCTCTAGGGAGTTAAAATTGTGCGCAGAGACATTTAAGGGTGTATCCGTGTTCACTTGAAATCTCCACCAAAAATACTCATGGAGTCATGGGATGCTAAATACCCACAACATGAAATAATTTTCAATGGCTATATATATCATTTAACAAAGTTGCCCTCACCAACGCCATAGCACCCAAGCTTTTCCTCAAAAACCACTCGCAACAATGGGATAGCACATTGCGACTCTTGAGGGAAAGTAACGGGCAAGAAATAAGAACATAATTCGCACATATTTTTTTTTTAGCCTTTACTTAGCACAGATTCATGAAGGAGACAGAGGATTACCTAGAAGTAAGGAGACAAAGGATTACCCACACACTAAATCTGAAATTTCAATTCCTCTTTCTCGATCTGTTCCCTTTCTCCCTGCTTAGGTCTCTCTGCTTCTATTCCTCTTGCTCTACCTCTGTCTCCATCTTTATTTGATACTCTTTCACTCTACACTCTTCTTTCTTTCCACCCTCTGTTCTTGCTCTCTATCGTTCTGTGGCGGCTATTCTTTTTTTTTCTTCGCTCTTCACCGTTTGGCTGGTTTAAACGGGATTTTAGGATTTGGGCCGATTCTGTTGTCTTTGTAACTGGACCTTCTGCTTTTGGATGATGGATAAGGGCAAACTTATCTGGGCTTTCGAATTTTAGATAACGTGGACTTGAGCCATGGGCGTGAGCTAATTTTTATAATATTTTTGAAGTTCGTTCAGTTCTTAGAACAAATCCAAAAAATATATAAAAGAAATTTCAAAATTTTTTAGGAAAATTATTTTGAAGTTCCTTTCTTTGGGTCAATAGCGTCAGCCACCAACACTGCTCTGCTCGATCTAGTTATCATGTGAAAAAAATAAGGAGGTTTGTTAGATATATATCATATTATATAGAAATAATTAATGTGTTAATATATATATATATATATATATATATATATTAATTATTTTTAAATTTGTTTAAAAAAATAAAATTAATTAATTTTATATTTAATAAAATATAATAATTATGTATATTTATTATGTCAATATAATATGACATATATATATAATATCTTAAAATTTATAATTACATACTTTTATATTTTAGTTATTTTTTAAGTGTCCTGCCTACGAAGAAAGCAAGTGTTTGAGACACATAATATTAATATCTTTTGACACAAATATATATATATATATATATATATATATATATATATTATTTTCCCTTTTTTTAATAAATTTAAAGAATTTCTTATACTCAAACCAAACCTTTATGAAAATATTTTTTTAGTAGATGACACTTGATTGAATAAATTTTTAAAATTACCTATTCACTTAGAGTTATCATCACATGTTTTTAGTATTTTTTTTCTGATAAAATGTTTTTAGTAGTTATTGTGAGCCTACAATGATCATTAGTATAGAACTAAATAAATTTTTCTTTTAATTTTTGAAATCAAACAACAATTTTTTCTTTAAAAATATTAAAAAATGTAAAGTAATTTTTAGAACTCTCATATAGCCAAAGAGAAATATATGAAAAAAAAAATATGGACAAAATCTTACGGTACATGGGCAGAATTCTAACCAGTTGCAACCGAGCCAGGTCTTGGACATTTCCTCTTGAAGATAACAAAGTGGGTTGTTAATCTCTCTTTCATAGATTCTCTCTTGTGTACCAGTTATGGCTACCCTCACCGACCTCCCTGCATTCTCAACAACCCAAACCCTTCTACAGCCAACGGCGTCATCCATTAATTCTCGAACCTCTTTCTTCTGCCCACTTATCCCTTTCTCCTCACGTTCTCCACCAAATCGAAGAATTACTTGTATTCGCTCTAATGTACGGTGTTCCATTGCCGAGGAATCCACGGTATCTCCAGCAAAAACCAGTGGACAATCCAGTTCCAACGGCAAAGACTCTACCTCGGTGGACTGCGTAGTTGTTGGCGGCGGTATCAGTGGCCTCTGTATCGCACAGGCCCTTTCCACCAAGCATGGCTATGTCGCTGCAAATGTGATTGTCACCGAGGCCAGAGACCGGGTTGGTGGTAACATCACTACTATTGAGCGGGATGGCTATCTTTGGGAAGAGGGTCCTAACAGTTTTCAGCCCTCTGATCCTATGCTCACCATGGTGGTATGTACCTTGTCAACCCTAATTGAGGCGTTTTCTTTCCCATTTTATTTAATCTTATTCAATGTTTACGTTCATAGTTAGATTTTGTTTTTGTTAGTGAGCTGTGTGATTGCGTGGTAGGCTCAATGTCAGCATTGTCAATTTGACATTGAGTAGTGCGGCGTAAAGAACATTTTTTATTAGATATGTGAGCCTTTGAACGAGAGTGTAATTCGATGCTGAAGGAATTCCTATCACTTCTATGTAGGTTATTTTTTTAATCTATCAAGTTGCAAAGATTTTATGGACAATGTCATTGTGGTTTGGTGGCGTTTCTCTGGCTAGATTATTGATTCTTTCTTTTTGCATTTGTTAGGTGGACAGTGGTTTGAAGGATGACCTTGTTCTGGGTGACCCTAATGCACCTCGATTTGTTCTATGGAATGGAAAATTGAGGCCAGTACCTTCAAAGCCTACTGACTTGCCTTTCTTTGACCTGATGAGCATAGGTGGGAAACTCAGGGCTGGCTTTGGTGCCCTAGGCCTTCGGCCTCCTCCACCAGTTTGTCCTCTTAATCCCTTTCTTCGTTTTATTATGCTATTTCAAATACATATGTGCAGGAATCAAAGACACTGTTCTTGAATTGAGTTTCTCATATATCATAATGTTGACGAAGGTGACAGGGTCATGAGGAGTCAGTTGAAGAATTTGTGCGCCGTAACCTTGGTGATGAGGTTTTTGAACGCTTGATAGAGCCTTTCTGTTCAGGTTAGAGCCAACGATCTATATCATGTACTGGTTTTCTCTGTTTCTGGATTCTCCATGTCGCCTTTTTCACCAATCTTCTATTAATATGTGCTGATAGAATTTCAAATTTCTTTTGGAATTTGGAACCAATAATACGGGTCTTTGATCCATCAAATGTACTCCATTAACGAAGTCCATTCTTTTTTAATAGGCCTGTCACAGAATATGGTGGCTTTCACATTTTACAAAGCTAAAAACTTGATATACAACATTAACTAAAGACAAATTTTCCATTTAAGACTGTTCAAGATTATAGAAATACATTGTTTTACTTTCTTTCTCTTCTTTAGAAAAAAAGGATTGATTCAAAAATTGGACTTGCACTCCTACTGCAAATATATTCTAAATAATCAACTTTTACATTTCCATGAAAAACTAGACTGCATCCTGTACCTTCTTTTGCACTCAATTAGTTGAGTTTATTTCATGTAACTTTTCTCTCTCATCACGGCACTTTGTTTTGTTTAATATATGTATTTTCAGTACTTTATTTGAAAATGCTACTGCTTACCTGATTCCTGTTATATACAGGTGTATATGCTGGTGATCCTTCAAAGTTAAGCATGAAAGCAGCATTTGGGAAAGTCTGGAGACTGGAGCAAAATAGTGGTAGCATAATTGGTGGCACTTTCAAAGCATTACAGGAGAGAAATAGTGCTTCCAAACCCCCTCGAGATCCGTAATAATATGTTTGCTCTAGAGCTTGTCTAATTTGTACAATAATTTATGGTTGGTTCCCTGATTTAAGTAATCATTCAGGCGTCTGCCAAAACCAAAAGGCCAAACTGTTGGATCTTTTCGGAAGGGACTTACCATGTTGCCAGATGCAATTTCTAAAAGGTAACCTGTGTTGGAAAGTACTGATGTGCTAATTGGATTACTGATGCAGTATTCTCTGGATTGATGATCCTAGTGAATTATGTTCCCCTTGGCAGGTTAGGTAACAAAGTGAAATTATCTTGGAAGCTTTCAAGTATCAGTAAACTGGATAACGGAGAGTATTCTTTGACATATGAAACACCAGAAGGAGTGGCTTCTTTGCAGAGCAAATCTGTTGTCATGACCATTCCTTCCTATGTTGCGAGTACACTGCTCCATCCTCTATCTGTATGTTTCTTTCTTAAATGAGGTTTATATCGATTATCATGATATTTTGTGGGTGGAATGTTTGAACTTTTTTCAGACTCATCACAATTATTTGTGTGTGCATGTGGGTTGGGGGTTTGTGTGTGTGTATGTGCTGCATGTATGTACAATGTTTTTTTTGTTTTTTGTGATGTGGATACCTAGATGGGTTCGCATGTTTGTGCTTATGTGATTTCATGCCTATGATTCCACATGTCTTCAGCTAATGTTCTATGAATCTTTTTAGTGTTGATTTAATCTGCAACATCTTATCTTTTTTATATTTTTTGTGGGGAAATACTGTATCAAGACCACCTGTTATTCCATCATTTCTATATCAGAAGGGTCTTCATTATTCAGAAAACTGGTATTTTAATTTGTAATTTTACATGCGTGCATGATTTTGAGATTTTTTCAGTAGTTAGCAGATTCTAAGCTGGTCAAACATATCTGGTATACTTATTTCAGAATTGAAATAGAGCCGTACACAAGCTTGGCACAAATGCTATAGGTAGTGTATTTTTCTGTCTATAGGGCTGAGGAAACCAATATTCTTATATCAGAGTTCCGGTTTCTTTTTGTGCCCAAGTGTGAAAGGTTGAGCTAGAAAGGGGTATATAATTTGAGGTTTTGTTTTCTTACATAAGAAAACAAGATTTTTTATACATTTTGTTGAGATATATTACTAATTAGTGAGACATTTAGAGTCTACTGCTAAAGCCAGGGTTCCGTAACAACACTTGTGAATTGGGCTTTTGCTTGGTTAGAGTCTAATAATTGGAATGCTTGTCAATGAATAAGTTGCTGGAATGGACAATTTGTTGCATGAGAGTGGATCAATGTATACATTGGGGTAGTTATTCACTTATTACTGACAATCTTTTTCTCTCTACAGACAGTTGCTGCAGATGCACTTTCTAAATTTTACTACCCTCCAGTTGCTGCAGTGTCCATATCCTATCCAAAAGAAGCTATTCGAACCGAATGCTTGATAGACGGTGAATTTAAGGGGTTTGGTCAATTGCATCCACGCACCCAAGGAGTGGAAACATTAGGTGAGGCTTATAACGCTTACTTTTAGGTTTACACATGCTTTTTAATTATCATTCAAGTTTTATATTGGGGACTGTAGTTTGATGAATGTTTTGAGGTGTTCTTCCAAGTTTGATAATGAGGGCAATAACACATTTGTGGGTTTTACAGGAACTATATACAGCTCATCACTTTTCCCTAACCGGGCTCCACCTGGAAGGATTCTACTCCTGAATTACATTGGAGGGGCAACCAATCCTGGGATCTTATCGAAGGTTTTACAACTCTTAAATGAAACATGAAATTTAGTTGATATGGATGCAAACTTTCGAGCTTTTATGGTGGCAAATTAGGTTAACATAAATTTATTTTTCTCGGAAACTCTTGGGGTTCTGTAGAGAACCATTCACGTGTTTTCCACCTGGCTGTTTAAAAACTTGACCCCACAGTATTGTTTCAAATGTTTATGCCTAGATCATCAATGGTCCTCGGTTTCAGTATCATCTTTGCAATTTAACTTGCAAGATTGGATCCAGTGCCGTGACGAAATTCTAATTACTTTTTATTATTATAATGAAACTAGTTTCTTTTCTTTCATGAAGAGCAGTGTGTCATTTTGTGATTACTGGATTTGTTACTTTTTCCATCTAATTCCTACTAAAGCCTCTCCCTTTAATGGCAGACGGACAGCCAACTCGTCGAAGCAGTTGATCGGGATTTGAGGAAAATCCTTATAAACCCAAATGCCAAGGATCCATTTGTATTGGGTGTGAGAACATGGCCTCAAGCTATTCCTCAGTTCTTAATCGGCCATTTTGATCTTCTAGAAGCTGCCAAAGCTGCTCTCAGAGATACTGGGTTTGAAGGGCTGTTTCTTGGGGGCAATTATGTGTCTGGTGTTGCCTTGGGACGATGTGTAGAGGGAGCTTATGAGGTTGCGGCTGAAGTAAATGATTTTCTGTCACAGAGAGCATTCAAATAGTGTCGGGTATTTTTGGGCCAAGAAAAAGAGTGACAAATTTTGGTGACATTTAGGAAAATTTGTAATGAGGAAGTTTGTCATCTTGTTGCTTCAGGTTTTTAGTGGCTCTGTTGCACATTGATGTAAATTCCCTTTGTTCTATTTCAGTAAGGTTGCAATCACTTTGCTATTCTCTTCTTCCCCTTCCCTAGATTTGTAAATTTCAGCCTGTTAGGTAAATCCAGGCCATGGTATAACGTTGAAACAAAATAATTGCTTAAGTTGCACGACTTTAAAAAAAAAATTCAGTGTCGTCGTTTCTATATTTTGTTTGTATACTAGTTTTCTAATTTTATCTTGCTGCTCTAATCCTGATTCTTCTCATATACAGTACTCAATTTACCGTATTGAGCTACTAAAGTGCTCGACGTCTGGCCCGCGGAGCTGACTAAGGAGTGCATGTGTAGACATCTAATATTTAATAGATTTACATTGTGGTGACTCTGAATAGGAACGGAGACTTGGGAGAAGAAAATGGATGAACCGAGCATTGAACAGGAAAATTAGAACCTTTCCTGAAAGTGGGTCAAGCCCCCCTAGCAGCAGTAGTTGTGGGGACATTCTTACATGGGAGATTTCAAAAGACATCTCGAAAGTTTGACTAGTGAATGAAATTCAAAATTCCAAAGGGGATAGACATGATGACGGAGATGCAAAGCAATGAAAAACAAGCTGGTAGAACAGCAGCAATGACAAAGAAATTAGGCGATTCTGTCTTAACATTTCAAGACAAATCTACTTAGGCTATTGGAGGAAAAGAGGATGTGGGTTACAATCTGCTCTTCTAAGGTTCAACACAAATACTGTGTTGGAGACCAAATGACAGATTGATGGCTAATCGAAGCAACCTTATGGTTGGGGTGGTGGGGAACATTTTACTTTTTCTTTTTCTCTCGTTTGTAAAAAATATATTCCTAAATCTCCTTCTATTAGCAATTTCCATTTCTTTAGATCCAAGCAATTACGTTCTTGTTCCCTTCTAAACTTGCGAATCAATAAACAAAAGTTTATTCAACATGTGACTAGGTAAAATGAAATTGCCTTACACACGTGAATTGCACACGTGGGGGCGAGGTGTTGAACGAAGAATAGATGAAGAATGTAATATGCCTCACTTTGTGTCTTTTCTTTGCTTTGTTCTTTTTCTTGTGTTACTAAATAGAGTTGATTGCCTGTCCCCAATTAAGGAACTTGGGTATCATTTCACCATTAAAAAAGTCTTACGCAGACTCACACTTGTCACGTTGTTCGGTGATTGATATTATGCCTTTTTTGTTATTGTTCATTGTGCATTGCTTTTAGATTTTTACTTGCCCTAAAAATTACCCATGCACAAAGGAAAATGAAAGAAAATGATAGCAAGCTTTGTCTAGTTGATTCTGCAAAAGGGATACCTGTCGCTAGCTCCGTGAATCAATCTGGTTCACAGAAGTTGTAATAAATTCATACAACTTCTTTTCATAAGTACGTTACGTAGCATTTTAAGAAAGTACATCAATATGTTCCTTGGTATACAACAGTATTTGTAGCCTCACCAATACCAACGTCTTTATATATTTGGTCTCTGCATCCGAGGCCCCTCACGCGCAACACGATGATTATATCCATTGAACATTTGAGTTATAGATTGCCTCAGTGAGTGTACAAGGTTTCAGATATCAATGTCCTTTTGTCCACATGAATTAATTTGCCCATAAATTGTCTGCAGTCTAGGTTCATTCCCTCAAGCATACTCACCATCCCTGCCTACACGCTTTGTCTAACAATTGTCTCAATAGTAACTGTCAACACTGTCTTCCAATTTCCAATATAATGCCCTAATTTACTTTAAAAAAAAAAAAAAGACTTGAACCGGAGACGCTTGAATCAAATTTCCAATGAAATAAAAACATGGTATAAATGCCAAGTTTGTTTTTTGTTGACACGTGTAGCTGTCGGCTAAATGACAACATTAATTCGGGTCTACCAAGCTGAGGAGGTCTTATTCATAGATCTCACTCGCCTGTGTGTGTTTATTTAATGCCTTAAGGTGGCGGCTTGGTGTGTAATCTATTCTAGAACCAAAATGGGCAAAGCCTCTAGTTCTTCCTCATCTTCTATTAGCAGCACCAACCAAACTGCTTCCTCTCTGACACACCACAACTCAGGCCTTCCTACAGATCTTAGGCTTGGACTGAGCATTTCTGCTACTCAACAAGTTGGCTCTTCTCTTTCAAGGTATTCATCATATCAAACAAGAATTTAACTCAATTTCATATGGGTTTCTTGTCATTTCCCTGAATTAATGTTTGTGTCATTCTCTCATATATGTAAAGGGGGGAAGCATCAGATTGGGCACCAACCCAGCGGCCGCTTGCTGCTGCTGAAATATATGACTGCAATGATCATAGCAGCTTCTTTGTGAAGGTCTATATGGAAGGCATTCCAATTGGGAGAAAACTTGATGTACTAGCTCATGATGGCTACCATGAGTTAGTGAAGACTCTTGAACACATGTTTGACACTACCATTCTCTGTTAAGTCTATTGCTAGTGCTATCTTGTTTTGTGTAATTTCTGATTGTTTCCTGATGAGTAAAAATAACATTGAGAAATGGTGTTTTTCAACAGGGGGAACTGAGATGGACAGAGTGCAATCAGAGAGATGTCATGTGCTAACTTATGAAGACGAAGAAGGGGACTTCTTGATGGTTGGGGATGTTCCTTGGGAGTAAGTTTAACACTGGCTTCTCACAAACACATTTTGTTCCATCTAGGCAATCATTAATGTGTATGCTCTTTTGTTTGTGTAGAATGTTTTTATCCACCGTAAAGAGATTGAAGATCACCAGAATAGAGACATTTGGATGTTGAATGCATAGTATCTTCATCCTCCTGTTATTCCCAATTTTGTCATGTAGAGTGAGACTCAAACTCAATATAAGCACATCAGATCATGGTGCTCATGAGTGCAGTATGTTCCTAAGTTATAGATGTACATGCATAGCTCACTTTGTTCTTTCTTTGAGAATATGAAAATGAAAATGAATAGTTTATTTATTTCATCAGTCTTGTTCATTCACACTCCTACTTGCTTTATTTTTCACCTGGCTGGAAATGAATCTTCCATCTTTGTATGATAACCAACAACTATCTCATCGCCCATTTTCCCCCAAATCTTAAGCCTCCATTCCTCCCCTTCCCACAAAGAAAACGAGGCGGAAAAAGTACAAAATCGAAGAGAGACAGTGAAGTTAAGTCTGAAAAGGATTTGTCCATGAAAATTGAATACAAAGGGACATTTTGATCTGTTATGGTGTGCAATGCTAGATGCGGAGGTGGGACTTGGGAGACAATCCCAGAATGTTTTTTTTTTTTTTTTCTAGGGCCAGAATGTTGTTGGACGCAGAAGTCGAGTAAATGCAGGGGTTGATTGCAACTAAAACATGAGCCCAATATGTGGTAAAAGGAAATTTAGATTTTCAGGCCCAGCAAGTTGTTGGGGCCACCCCAAAAGCCATACTATAAGCTAATTCTTTTGGGTTTTTAATTGACCTTAAAAAAAAAATAGAAGAAAGAGAAGAGAGTAGGAGATTATTTTATAGTGTTTCTTCAATTATAATTTAGAACATATGAAGAAAGGACGATAGGATAAGGTAGATCCAAATATTCATTAATCAAAAAATAAGGATAGACCCAAATACAGCTGATAATCAGATACCCAGATAAATGAGAATTAGATGTTGTTGTTCTTTGCCACTCTGTCGTCTAGCCACTGACACTATCCTTTAATAAAAACTATAAATTTGTTCTACTCATAAATTCCAATTAAAAACTACAAACAGAAAGTTCCATGAACTATAGACATGCGCTTCCAGTTGCAGTACATTATTTAAGTAGCAGGAAAGATAAACCGAAAAGAAAAAAGCAAAAGGGTTAGAAGGATTTCTGATATGCACAATCTAAGTTGGGTCCTGTATCTACGTTAAACACTTTGGCATATCTTCGGAAGAAACCGATCCGATCATTGACTCTTGCATCATTAGGAATTCCACATTCTAGTCCTCCATTGATTATGTTAGTCACCAACCCATAACCAGCGCTGCGATTAGCTGCTATGTCTGCTTCTGTTGCCACATATTTCCCAACCATTACGTTGTGGCAAGATGGTTTTGGCAATTGCTCTGTCATCCAAAACCACAGAGCTGTTTTGAAGGCAATCAATGAATTGTTTGCTACAATTTCCGGGTTCCTTAGCCCATCAAATCCCAAGGCCTTCCCTGCCGGCCCATAGTTAAAATTCCTGTAAAAAAAAAAAAAAAAAGAAATTCTCATACCCTTGTGAAATTTTAGTAATGTGAGCGTAGGTTCAACTGTTCAAGTTCAATTATAGAGTATGGTATACCAAGAAAGTTGAATGGGTCCTCTGCCTTTGTAGCTTTTGCCTGGGTAACAAGGCCACTCTTTGTTGGTGGAGTCACAGTAGTCATTCTGAGGGTTAATTTCTTCCTTGAAACACAATCCCCAAGCATAGGGTCCATCAGGTGCAGTAGCCCACCCACCTGTGGTCTCGTGCGAGATTTGAGCTAGAAATGCAGCAATCTCACGCTTGCGCGTGCTTGAACACCCTGTGCTACCGAATTGAGGGAAGTGTTTTGATGCTTCGATGAAGGACTCGTAGATGTAAAAGTCTTTGGCAGGGCATGCATTGTCATCTTTGTGTAGGAAAATTGAATCATAAAGCTTTTCGCTAATGAGAGAAGAGATGCGTGATCTAATGTGTGATACACGAGCTTCACCTCCCAAAGATGCAAAGTAGAGAAAAAATAGGAAGCTAGATAGAAAGAGATGCAAAGTAAAGCCAAATGAGAAAGCCATTTGCTCCTGTGTTGGCGGGGAATGAGATTATGAGAATGAGCAAGGGGGCTTTTATAGACAAATATCTTAGTTTGGAATAGGGGAAATGTCAATACTCGATAAAAGAAGGAGTTTGAATCCCGCAAATTAAAAAGTAAGAGGGGGTGAACAGTGGAGGTCAGAGGTCATTGTTTTTTATTCCTCTTGCATTATGCATTTACTTGGCCATTAAAATTATTAAAAAAAACATATGCAGCATGTTACCTTGATGGAAAATTGTTTTAAAAAAAATGGGGATGTTGACATAGGCCGCAAGACAGACCCCTGAATAAGATATGAGTATCGGCCTGCAGGTTTTATTTGGGCACGACACCGCAACAGTTGAAAGAAATGTTCAAATGTTATTCCCTTATAAGTAGAGAAGAGTAATAATTAAATATATAGATGACTGAAAAATGAAAATTAATAATCTATTAATCATCACAGATCATAATGCTTTAAATATATATTGCTTATTTTTAAATCTTCCTGTTAACTAACTACTGCCAGAGTCAGAGACATCATTTTCGTAACTATGTCTTGCCATTGTTGATTCATATATATGTTCTATATTCGTTCTTACTGTTAGTTATTTTAGAACTCAAGTCTTTTTTTTTGTTTTGGACTAAAACGGCCAGCTNATTTTTAAATCTTCCTATTAACTAACTACTGCCAGAGTCAGAGACATCATTTTCGTAACTATGTCTTGCCATTGTTGATTCATATATATGTTCTATATTCGTTCTTACTGTTAGTTATTTTAGAACTCAAGTCTTTTTTTTTGTTTTGGACTAAAACGGCCAGCTCATCCCCATTTTACTAGTTTTAGTTGAGAGCTAGCATGAAAGGAATTAGAGATGACAAAATAGCTCAATTGCACCGAAACGACTAAATAAGACACGTCCCCGTTTTGGGAACGGGGACGAAACGCCAAACGTGTTCCACAGGGAGAAAATGCCGAAAAATTGACATGGTGTAGTAGTTAATAACGGCCATCCAAAGTGACTTAACACATTGCATTATGCATATGAATCGTATGAGATAAGCAGCGGGATGAACGGAAGGAATCAAGGTTATAGCAAGTGCTCCCAATCAGAAAAGCATTAAGACAAATCTAAGCATGGGTTGGGTTGATAGTTGACTTGACTAGATCAATGCGCGTACAAGCCCAAACACCAATCTTATTTTGATTTTCTGATATATCCTAAAGGTTTTGCAGCGAGCTACTGGGTTGTGGGTGGCTGGCGTAGGGCAGGGAAGCAACCATTGCCTCAAGAGTCAAGCCTAAACGAAATGATGGTTAAAAATGTTGGATTGATCTTTCTTCGTTTCCTTTCCTTTGTTGTTTAGTTGCATATGAGTCATATCTTTTGTCGTATTGTTATATCTCATTAGGCAATTAACATCTTATTGTTGGGTGAGCAAATAAGCAATACAGGTTTGTCATGAAGAGAAAACACACTTAAGACGAGACGACTGACTTAGTCCGCGTACTCTCCACTTCACCCAACCAAGAACTGGGGGAAAAATTTTAACAAAAAATTCTTATTAAATGTGAAATGATAGAATGAGTTAGTTAATCTAATTTCTTTTTTATGAGTCTAGTTAAATACAATGAATCTTACTATTTTTTAAATAAAAAAATCTATGTAACATTAGCTGGCGATTCCCTCTTCTCTTTTTTTTTTTCTTTTTTCTTTTTTTTTAAATATAATATAAGTCTTTATAGTTTAGATGAATTTTGAATAAGTCTTTATAGTTTTTTTTTTTATCTTTATAATTTAAATTTTTTTAATTAGATATATGTTATTACCTTAAATTATAAATTTGTTAGTTTAGTATTCACATGGCAAACAATTTATCTATATGACAATAAAAACAGTTGATGTGGCATCGTGACACAAAAATTGTCACCATATAATCTTTCATCTTCTTTCTTTCTCCCTCTACTTTGGTAATTTGTGTGCTATATTTTTGTGCCACATTAACTTTTTTTATTACCATATAGACAAACTGTTTGTCATGTGAACATTAAACTAATAAATTTAAAATTTAAACTATAAAAATTAAAACAAAAATTATAAAATTTAATTTAAAATTCGTTGAAATTATCTACAATACATTTAAATCTTTTTTTTGGTAGAGATCGGCGACGATTACTTAGTTGATCCAATTTGGCAAAAGGTATAAAGGCCTTGGCCCACACACACTACCGGATACAGTTTGATTGGACTTCTTCTTTTTGGGTAAATACCGTCCGATTGTACTTAAACCTAGCCTACGGGCCTATTGGATTTGAGGTAACGATCTTGGTTTTATAAAGGAATGGGTACGAAAGGTTTTTTTTTTTTAAGAGAAGAAAGTAACATATAAGCATGCGCATAAAAGTTACCTAAATTGTGATCATGTGATTTAGGTTATGTTTCCACTTCCAGTACAAATTAAAAAATTATGGGCCGGGAAATGTCCAAATTCAATCCTAAATCAGTAAATCTACACTTATTTTTCTCCTGGGCAATTCAGTTTTCTCTTACATCTGCACTACATGTCTTCCTTGTCGGGATTTGTATCTATATATATGTTTTGCTTAACATACACCACTTCCAAAGGTCTCTCTCCCTCTCCCTTCATTAATTAATATTATTGTTATTTTTTTCTACAATTTCTTCTCTACTATCCTCTTTTATCAACTTTTTAATAATTTTCATTCATATGATTATTTTTTAGACACAAAAGATATTTCAAAATAATAGTTATTTTTTGGGCATGTATGTGTTAAAGGAATGAAAGGAAAAAAAAAGATTATGTTTCTTTTTTTTTACCATGAACAGTGATTCTTTCAGTGTGCCTCGAAGTGAAAAAAAGATACGTGAACCCTTTGCACTAGTATGAAAAGGGAGCATAATCTGTCTTGATCAAATCCATGGAGCAGCTAGAGTATGGTTTTGTCTGAAAGGAGGTCAAATAAAGTGAAAATTTAGTGATAAAGTGGGCCTAATACGACGAAAAGGACAAGGCCCAATCACATTCACCGGTCAAAGGCCGCCATAACCCCTGCATTTATGCTTCTTTTGCTCCCATAGTCTTATGTATGGACCAATGTAGGAGTCAAACGTTAGTTAAAGAATAAGACTATTCCCACCCTCGCTATTATAAATTTACTTACAGTAACAGTGTCATTTAAAGTAGTGTACATTGTACACTAAACAGTTTTTTTAGATAAAACGCCTCTTCGGATTTAGATTTGATAATATGACATGAGCCATATTATAAATATTTGAGCTGTACATTCTATTAAAATTTATTTGAACTATTAAAATTTAATGTACTTTAATGATTCAGATGAATTTTAATGAAATATATAACTCAGATCTTTGTAATATGACTTATGTCACATGATCGGATCCAGGTCCCCTATTAATCTGAGGGCTCTTTTGCGTCCCATCTCTCGAAGACTGCCCTTCAAGTTTCAACTCTTTTTTGGACAAAACTAAATTACTCATTGCACCCACTGCTCTGTCATTATTGCAAATCTTGAAATAAAAGTTTTGGCTCCACTTGGACTATTTCAACCTCCATAACCAAAGAGATTGTGGCATGCAGCAAATGCTATTTGTAACCAAACTTACATAGCTAATATTTTGGTCCTTTTGCAATTGCAATATGGGTTTATTATTAATTTATTATTCTTATATAACTAAAACATATATGTTTTTAATTATTATTTTTATAATCGATAATTATATCATTAATAAGTACAAATACAAATACATATATAATGAATACTATTAATTATAATATTGTTTTATAAAAAAAGGTAAAAACTATCAAATTTTGAATACATTATTAATTCATGATTTATTTGATGCATTAAATGATTTCGGATAAAAATTAATTTCAATAAAAAAAAATAGATTCGTAAAATTTATCAAGACTCGGCATTAATTTTAAGAGAGCCAATCCTTACGAGTGGGTGTGGCTGCATGTACGATTGCATATAAACGAGAAGCATAAGAACGTGCCATGCTCAACTATAATTATAATTACGAGAGTTGAAAGCTGTTTATATTTAAACAACAGCTAGCTCTTTAGATATTATTAATAAAGTTATGGGTTGGAAAAAGTTGCAAACTGCTAACTAGTTGCTATATATATACACGTCATAATTAAACCCGAATAGAGCAGCGTGGTACCCCAACTAAACTCTCTAAAATAGTATAGTAATTAGGTCGAATGGGTTGGGCTTGAGTTTGACACAGCGCAGATAGAGAGGGTGGGTGCGTTTGTTAGTTTAAAGCCATTTACATATGATTTTCTTCGAGTAATTACATGCAATGCATTAATAAAGGAAGCGGACAAAGATGCATTCAAAACGAAACCCATTTGAGGAAAAAAAAGTCATCTCCCTTGGTTGAAAATAGGCACTACTTTCTCAGCTTTCTCTTTCTCACTCGACTATTACACATGAGGTCACTTCCTTTTCCAAATTCTTAAGATGAGATTGGTCCCCACATTGATGGAAGGACCCCACCACAAGTTGGTCCATTGCAAACCGTGACTTTTAGGTTAAAATTAAAGTCGCCGACCTATTGGCTATGCAAACTAATACGAGATGTAGAAAAATGATAAAAACAGTGTAAATTTAGCTATATTAAAACCACAAGGAAAGCATCTTTTTGTCGGGTTTCCTTAACCCTGAGGCTGAGGGATATTTAACACGAAATCAAATGGCAACACTTGCGTGTCTAATTTTTTATTTTTTTTCTGATCTTTACTGTCCTATTTTTCAATCTTTTAGGATAATAACGATGACTAAAAATAGACACGTATTATAATTGAAGTTTAATTATGCAACTTTCTTTTTCATTCTTGTAGAGGGTATCAATCAATTAAGGGAAAAGTCCTAAAAATCTCATTGAATCATGCTCTTATTGTACTTTATCTCCCATGCTTCAAAAACGTAGAAAAGACCTCATTGAACTTTCAAAATGTGCACTTTATCCCCCGACCTTGACGTCCATCCATTAATGTGCACATGATGTGATTAATTTGGGCTATAGTACAATTTTATAGGGGTATAAATGAAAATAAATTTATAAAAATTGGGGTCAAAAAATAATATTCAAAGAGTTTTAGGGTTAAATTATAATATTCAAATCCTTTATTCTATCCATTAATGGACGGACGTCGGGTCATTGGGGTAAAATGCATATTTTGAAAGTTCAATGAAATCTTTCTTACGTTTTTAAAGCATGGGGGATAAAGTACAATAAGAGCATAATTGATGAGGGTTTTTAAGATTTTTTCCATCAATTAATGTACGAAAAGAACATTATTAATTATTTTTTGTTTTATATTTTCCTTCTTTTTACAGCCATGCCCACACCCCACATGCACGTCATGCAAACGCATTGAGAGAGAAAAGCCAATAGAATAGGTAGTTGTCGTAACTTGTCTGCAGCAGTTCAAAATCCTAATGTGAAGGAAGGAGGAGTCAATCAAAGTATGCTGAAGGAGAAAAAGAAGCTACGTGAAGTGGGAGTGGATGAGAGTTACATTTACAATTAATTACACGTGGAGCTTGGGTTGGAGTTAGAGCCTATAGGGTTTTTGTTTGGGTTGAACGTGCGGGTAAAGGTAGGTGGGGTCTCCCGTGAGCCCTATGCCTCAGAACAAAACAGACCAGTCATTAGACCACTGTCCTTTTGCTCGAGTCTTTTGACTAAGTGCGGGTACTCCGCGCTCGCTCTCCTTGCATTCGTTTACTTTCCCTTCACCTTTTATTTTCCCCTACACTCCCCTCACTTATAACTTTTTGACTCTGAATTAAAAAGAAACTACTTTGCATGTGACCTATTCGCCAAATTGATTAACTCACTTAGTTAATACCTTTTTATGCGGTTCCATGACACGAATTTTTTCATGTATCTACTAGACAACTCCATCTTAGTTACTCCCATAATCCCTAAAGATTTGTTTTTTTTTTTTCTTATCATATCTCGATTTGATAATCCATAGATCTGCTATAATTAATTTCAAGATTAGTAATGTTATTTACATTACTCTTGCTATATGTATCCATGCATAACTATATAAATTGAATTCAAGTAAATTCATTTTGAATTCATTGAATAAAGGCATATGTATGTAAGAGTTGTATAACTAGCATTATTTTTATAAGATTTGTAAAATTCTTAGATCTCTATTTGTATTTTTGCTTCCTTAGATCATTCTGATTTACAGTACTGCTGCAAAACTAATTCACAAACCAATTGGCCCTTACTTTCCGGTTGCAACAAGTCATAGTTTCAGCAATCCAAATCTACGTATTAATTTTGTAGAACACTAATTAATAATTTGGTTGCAATAATGCTATAAGATGTTGCTATCTAATTAACTCTTCCAAGGAAATTAAAAGCTGGCGCTATTCAACTTAAAATTAACTATATATAATTTATGCTTTCCTAGAAAAAAAATGAGAGGAGGGGGGGAGTGTCAGGACTTGGTAATCGATTGAGCAGTTTTAGTCTATAAAATGCCTTCATTGTCAAAGTTATGGACAAAGAAAGAAGAATATAGAAGAAACTTATATAACTTGGCATTGACTTGAAGATATATGTGATGAGAGACTGAGATCACGGTTTGATTTTTCGAGGGATGTTGATCATTCTCAGCCCTCATATAACATGCTTGCACTATAGTTTTAGTATATAATTATTTAACTAAAGCACGAGAGTGAGTGAGGGGGACCTGTTGATAGAAAATCCAGCTGGAAATTAATGTCAAGTGGGAAGTGGCACATCCAAAACTATTGACTTCATTTTCCACGTATTGACCCTTTAAAGTATCAGATTTTTATATATAAACATAATGTGTTAGAACAAATGTATTTTTGAGATCTCAGGTCGACTAGGAATGAGCAGAGCAGGCATGAGATATATATTTGGTTGACGTCAGGAGGTGCTGCATCTTCTCGTGTCCATAAAAAGGGAGAAATGCAGCGTAAAGGAAATGATTTGAGAATAAAATAAGAATAATAAGAGGTGGAGTACAATCGACGAAGATATTGTTACAATGGTGAGCTAGGGAAAAATAATTTTCCTTGTTTGGATAACAAGAAAATTACAAAAGAAAGGGAACTCTAAAATGTTTAACCAAGGGATTCTCACCACTTCAAACACAAATTATAGATTAAGAGGTTCGAATTTCTCACCACTCTAAAATGTTCGAAACACAAACTATTCAGGTTCTGTTGGCACTGAATGTAAAACTTGACACTTACATATACATTTTAAATTGAGTAAAACCTTTTTTTAGTCATTGAAAAATGCAGTAACTGACAAATTAGTCCTCCAAAAAATTTTGGTTACAAATTGGTCATTGAATTATTATTTCGCTAACAAATTAGTTCTCCGATAAGCAAGATCAGTGAAAAGAAAATGAGGATTTGAATGAGAAAAAGATGGCTTAAACATAACTAGGCTAGATCAGTGAAAATAATTTAGGAAAGTGGTATGTAGAAGTCTAGAACTTCTCTCATTAAAGTACCAGAGGACTAATTTGTCAGACAGAATAATAATTCAATGATCAATTTGTCACTGAAAATTTTTAGATAACGAATTTNTTAGTTCTCCGATAAGCAAGATCAGTGAAAAGAAAATGAGGATTTGAATGAGAAAAAGAGGGCTTAAACATAACTAGGCTAGATCAGTGAAAATAATTTAGGAAAGTGGTATGTAGAAGTCTAGAACTTCTCTCATTAAAGTACCAGATGACTAATTTGTCAGACAGAATAATAATTCAATGATCAATTTGTCACTGAAAATTTTTAGATAACGAATTTGTCGGTAGCTGCATTTTTCAAAGACTAAAAAATGGTTTTACTCTTTTAAATTTTATTATTTTTATAAGAAAGAGGAAATTATTTTCACCATTCATTTTCTTTTCCATATTTTTTCGCCCTTCCCTTTCACCACTCTCGATAGTCGATATATGAGGAGGGAGAAGTCTTCGGCCATAATTTAATAATTAATATGGCATGGGCACAACGCAAAAGTCAAGGAAGTACAGCTAATTTGTAGGGCTTTTCTACAACATTGTTGTTTAGCATCACTGGATCGTCTAAGTCATGGATATAATTACATTACATGGATGTATCCAAAACACAAAAACTATCATGTCTAGTATATGTACAACAGTCCAGGTATAAATTACGCAAAGATAGAATGAATATTCTAATTGACTATCGTTTTCGTAAAGACAATCACAGTTTTCCAGTGATCCACTACATTTTAGTTTTCTTCAAGTTTCTTATTTTAGTCATGCCAAGGATGAATTTTAAAAGGAAGAATTATCAAAAAAGAAAGATAAACAAAATTATTTCAAAAATATAAATGATCAATAACATGATGATCAATAGTCATTATTTAATTTTTAATGGTCATTTTTCTGTTTTTGTAATAAGTGTTTTTTTATCTTTCTTTTTCTGTAATTCTCTCTTTTTTGAACTGCTGGTATATGGGCAACTTGGTAATAAAATTTGGTCAGATGCACTACAGTAAATAGCATTTGATTCTTTCAGCTGATATTAGACAAATCTGTAATCGTAGTTTTTTAAATATTTTCTAGTGGCGTACGATTGATTAATTAATATTAGTTAGTCAACATGATAAATTTTAAAATTAACTAAAGTCCACTGGAGTATCATCTTAACCGATCGGATATATATATATAGTTACAGTGATACCAGTTAGTAGTTGTACGAAATGCGATCGTACAACACTATATATAGGAGCAATTTTAAAGAATTAGTACAATTACTTTTTGTTAACTCAGCCAGAGAGAAAAATAATAATAATTGAGTAAGTAGCCAAAAACAGAACCTGCAGAATAGTAATATAATGTTATGTGCAATATTCAATGGCATTATAAATTTAACTCATTTGAAGGAAAAAAAAAAAACACTTACTTGTTAGGCTGTGTTTTAGAATTAAACTTGCTCAATAAATAATCCAGTAGCTGGGTAGGTATGGTATATGCCAGTCACAAACTCGTGATTTGAAAAAAGGAGAGAAAAAGTTAATTCCATAAGCAATCAGAAAATATTACTTAGTAATACGTACAAGAAAATACAAGGCCAATTAGGCTATGGATGTGGAACTACGTACCAAGACCATTCAAAATTTATTACTTGGGGGTTTTATCAAGGTCAACATTTTCTGCTAAATTGATTGTATTTTGCTATCTTCGGCATTGAGCTACTAGTTAATCAACTTGCCAATTGTGGAGGAGAACGAATCAAAAAATTCCATTGTATATTTACTAAAACAATAAAAACAAATTCCATTTTATATTACAATTACAATTTCGAATTGTTGTTAAATGGAGGATGTGTATATTATATACATATGATTACTAAGAGAAGGTAGCCCTTCCTTTCTTTTTGCTGGCACCGCGGTCTTCAGTACCCCTTGGTTGACGTCGTCTTTGGCTTCAAAGTCAGTGGGATTAGGTTTCCAATCCCGTGGGCCCCCACTCCTTCTCATATTTTAACCACCGTCCGATAGAGCCGTGCCGTCAACTTGGTTGACCTAAAGCGACGCCCCCACGTGTATTGACCGACCATATGCTGCATTAATCCCGAATTCCGTTATCTTTAACGGTGAAAGAATGGATTTCCCTCTTTAGGGAGTGACCCGAGGGTGATATGAGAGCCTGGCCCCTTCTTCTATCTTTATCCGCCTCTCCTTCTTTCTTTTAGTTCAGGATTCCCTCAACTATCATTGGTGATGCATTGAGTACAGTCAATTACGGGATTAGACTGTGTAACTTCATTTGATTATTATATATATATATAAAAAANAAAAAAAAAAAAAAAGTCTCTTCCACTTCTCTACCAAATCTCCAAACTGAGATCTTGAACAAAGCCTGTTAATGGGCATGGTTAGACAACTTCTTATCGAGTCTTGTGATTTTGTTCTGAGTTTCCCTATAATTGAGAAACGATGTTTTCATACTTAAATATATATAAGAGATTAATAAAGAATTTGAATAAAGGAAAAAATATTTATTATGTCAATGATATATAAATTTATTGATATTTCTGTCATCATAAAAGTCAAAGTACTTTATATAAAAGGTTATACTTTCATTATCTATTAATTCACTTTTCTTTCATAACATATTATCCTCCCATGTAAAATATATATATTACAAATTTGCAAAACACATAATTCCTCAAAAATATTAACACCTGTACCCTTTCTGGCCTAATGATTACGTCATTTTTCCCGCGAAAAAAACGGCTGGTCTCTTTTCAGCCGAACCCTCCCTCAGTCTGTTTTGGACCTTTACTAAAATATTTTATTTAGTCTGGACCCCTCAGGAGTTACCCTTTTGTGTTGAAAAGGCTATANGCAAAACACATAATTCCTCAAAAATATTAACACCTGTACCCTTTCTGGCCTAATGATTACATCATTTTTCCCGCGAAAAAAACGGCTGGTCTCTTTTCAGCCGAACCCTCCCTCAGTCTTTTTTGGACCTTTACTAAAATATTTTATTTAGTCTGGACCCCTCAGGAGTTACCCTTTTGTGTTGAAAAGGCTATATAATTAAGCAAACCCACGACTAACTAGCTACTACTTCTCCCGAGTCTGAACTCAGTAAAATGGAAAACCAGCACCGCCGTGAATTGACCTTCTTAAGCTCCGGCGACTTTCTCCGCCAGAGGTTAGATCGAATAATCGAGAACTCCGACGAGCATAGCCATCCAGCTCCGATCAAAGAAATGGATTTCTTCTCAGGTTCAGGTAATAAAGTTTATGAAACCAAGAATCATGACCTGCCTCAAGATCATGACGATGACAACATCAATAACCATGGATCAGCCACTACCTTATCTGATCGGCGTGTAAATGTAAGGTTCTTGAATATAACTACATGGCTGTCAAATTCAAACTAGCTAGAATTTCTATTTGAAATTTCAATCTGCACCAAAAATAACGTATACAAGTTAAATTTGTGTTGATGCATGTGTATAGACTGGGCTCAATTTAACGTCTGCAAGTTCTGGAACGTTAAGAGTAGCAAGTAATGAAAAGCCCAATACACAAGTGAGTATTCATTCATATATAATAAATTAGTTGTGTGATATTATTTTGAGTTGAAAATTTATGAACTCTATGAGAACTATATATATATATATATATTGGTTTTTTTTAGCTAAGCAAACTTCAAGGTGAATTATGGAGACTACATGAAGAGAATCGTAAGTTGAAAACTATGCTGGATCAGATCACCAAAAGCTATAGCCAACTACAAGCTCAGTTGATGATCGCTTTGCAAAAACAAAAGCCACAGGTGAATTTATGTCAGATGCTTTTGTGATCTCTAAATTGGTTATGGTAGACATATTCATATTTTTAGTCTTCACTACAAATAAATTTTCCCAATCTAATCAAAGATAATTGTTTTAATTGTTAGCGAAAGCATTATTTGTTTCTTTGTGTCGGTTTGCTCTTTCTCTCTCTTAGTCAGTAAAGAAATAGGTAACGTGCCTCACTTAAATTGGAAAGCGTGCTCTCTCTTACTTCACCATCTTCTTTCAAACTCTTATCATACATATTTTAGTCATATTCAAGCAATTAATCCTTTTACTTTTGCTATTTTCATCTCCAAATTGAAATACCTACTTTAACAAGTTCATGCAGGCCAAAAAAATTGACTAGAGTGGGTAGATATGAATGAAAGTTGATCTTAGCTGTTTCTAATAAATGAAAGGAGCTAAATAAATAAAGAAACTTGCAGTAGATAGTTGTCTTGTTGTTATATAAATATATAGACCCAGCACAATATTATTGCATGGCTTGCACATAAAAATCAAGGCAATGATGAAATACAGTAATATCGTGTTGAATAAAAGGTTGAAGCAAATGGCATTTTGTCGGCTCAGTTAATGGACCCACGACCGTCAACAAATTTAGAGGTGAATGTGAATGTGAATGCGAATGATCCCTCGGTTTCTGATGACAAGACACATGAAGAGCCATCAGCTTCTCAATCGAACACGATGGAGGTAATGTCAAAACAACGTGACCATCCTATGGTTAAGCTTGTTGGAAAGCAGCAACAGCAGCATGCTAGTCCTGATCAAGATGCTCTTGACCACTCCTCTCAAAGTTGGGGCTCTTCCAAAAGTCCAAAGCTAGAAGAATCCAAAACTGAAGAACAAGTTGCTGAGGTTCCTTTCAGAAAAGCCAGGGTTTCCGTACGTGCAAGATCAGAAGCCCCTCTCGTAATTATCTATAAACCAATCCAATTTGTCTTAATTACTTAATTTTTCTTTTCAAAAAAGGAAACAGTGGAAATAACTGATTCTATGTGCTTCTATCAGATTGGTGATGGCTGCCAATGGAGGAAATATGGCCAAAAAATGGCCAAGGGTAACCCTTGTCCTCGTGCCTACTACCGTTGCACTATGGCCGTAGGATGCCCAGTGCGTAAGCAGGTAATATTTTTAGTTAATTTCATCTTATACAGACTACAGTTTCTTTCTTTGTTTCCTCAGTGACCCAGCTGTGTGCCAATTTGGTGTTTGGTTCAACAGGTGCAAAGATGCGCTGAGGAAAAGAGTGTATTAATAACAACTTACGAAGGCAACCACAACCACCCTCTCCCTCCGGCAGCCACTGCCATGGCTAATACTACATCGGCAGCGGCGGCTATGCTCCTATCAGGTTCAACTACGAGCAAGGATGCCTTAACTAATTCTGCAAGCTACTTCTCCTCTGTGCCCTATGCATCAATGGCAACCCTATCAGCCACTGCACCATTCCCCACCATCACCCTTGACTTGACCCAGAACCCCACTGGAGCCATGCAGCTCAGCCGTGTGCCGCCCTCTGGGACCACATTTCCTCTGCCTTTGCATGGTAGTCCTCAGTTACTAGGGCACCCCATGTTCTTCCCTCAAAAAATACCAGCAATGGCTTTGGCCCAACTAGGGCAACGTCAGCTACAGCCTTCTTCTATGGTTGAGACTGTGAGCGCAGCCATTGCTTCTGATCCAAATTTCACTGCAGTTCTGGCAGCAGCAATCTCATCAATCATTGGGGCACCCAGAAGCACTGATGGAAGTAATAATAATGGTGGAAGCGCTGTTTCGTTTAACGGGATATCTGTATTGCCTGAGTCACCGCTGCTTCCTCATTCATGCACCACATTCTCCACCAACTAGCAATATGAATTTTGAGCAAGGCTACACATTAATTAGTTTTGGTATGTAGTTATGTACAGAAGGAGCATATTAGGATGGCACGTTATTTTTTTTTTCTTTCTGGGGAGTTATTTAAGACAGAAAAAAAAAATCAAATGTTCAAGTTGCAGGAATCGATCCGCAATGCCTTGAGCTTGTAGAAATATTTGGGAATAATTAATTATATGCCATAAAAAGAAAAAATATATATTCAGGATTTCGGGGGCTGTAACTTATTTTTAATTAGTTGGTTTAATTGCTTAATTACCCATATAGTTCGATAAGGTTATTATAATTACTTATCTATTTTGCCATGGGTTACAAAGATATATATTGAATTTCCAATTTGTTTCTTACATTTATTTCATGATGTTCACATTCTAATAATTAATAAACGTCCAATAGTAGAGTATTTTACATAGCACTGATAAAATGCCAAAATTATCTAATACCCCCTAAATGCTTTAAGTTGGTAAAGGGAAGATAATTAAATCAAACTGAAAGGAGAGGGGGAAAAATAATATCTTCGATCTAACGTAGAAATTGATAATAAAAATATTACACTAGAAATTAATGTACTTATGTAAAAACTATATTTTAATTTTGAAAACCAGTTACGTTAGATTAATGTTCATGCTCATCCTTATCCAAAAAAAAAAAATGTCCATGCTCATCAATAAGATCAATCGTACTATACTATTTGGTTAAGAAAATTTATCAATAATTTTTTTTTTCATATTTTGAATATGATTATTAAATGAAATCAAGTGTTAGAGATGAATTATTTATTTATTTTTAAATAGTACCATCGCATATCATTGGGCAACAAATTCGAACAAATTTCAATGACTATGGTCAATATCTTGAGTTTACGGTTCTTTTTCGTTTTAAAAAAGTTTTCTTCAATTATTTGCCTTTAATTTTTAAGAGCATAGGAAAGAATGCATTTCAATATGTCTAACTTTGAAGATCCCGAAAATATAGATACATGCAAACATAACTTTAGTCTGGGGCATTATCATGAGGCAGGAAAGACGGATGGAAACAGGAACCATAAACTACATACTCTCATAATTGCATTATATATAATCCATTCCATATCCGAAATATTGGATCTGAAGATCCTGCTTCCCCTCCCATGGTATTCTGAAATCAGGGTCATCTCTCGCTATAAATTTGTTTGGCACTTGTGGTTTTCACTTTTGTTTTTTGGGGTACATAAGAATTTCTAGATAGTTTACATGTAATGTAAAAGAAATATATTCAGCCAAAAAAAAAAAGAGGAAAACAGGTAGACGCAATTGATTATGTAACTAAATGGATGTAAACAACAAAATTCCTAGATATAAATAAACTTAACAATTAGGAATTTGAGGAGTGAATTACTTGCCTCCATTGCATCATTCCATTTGTTGCATGAAAGCTTTTTCTCATGCAAGTTATTTTCCTTCAAGATTTACAACATACAAACCTATACATACATAATCATATAGTTATATACCAGGCCAAAGAAATTAGACAGAAAAAATTACTAGGTTTATGTACAGCTCCAAAAATAAAAACTAGGTAAGTATTATAATATATTTCCAAATAATAAAGGAGCTGCATGAGAGTCATAGCATGACAATTATTAGTTAGTTCATTTCTCAATCAAAAAATAAAGAATTATATATCCCCATTTTCATTATTAGTGTCTTTTCTGTTTTTCTTTTTCAAATTTTTGGGTTCCAAATCCAATGTAATGGGCCTTACTAGAGTCATCTCTGGCTTGATTTTTAAGTGGCCTGTTGGAATGTAGAGAAGATGGCCCAAAAAGAAGAAGAAAGCAAAACGGTGGGTCATGTATGTGATATTATGAGCATTAGCAACAAAAATCTGTCATATGAGAATACGCGCACCTAATGAAAGAAGTGCGTGATCTATTATTCTATGGGTCCCGCAAATTTTGTCTTTTGTAACCCAAAATTACGAGTGTTCAGATCCGTCTGATCTACTAGATGAGTAGAAAAGTAGATCTAACCCTTGGCTGAAATTGAGCGCCGTTCAATTTTGAAAAACCAAAGACTGTCGACCGTTAAGGCTGAACCTCTGAGCGTGAGAGCGAACTTTGAACAAGCTTATTGAACTAGCTAAATAATTCCTCAGCTCCATCAGGTCATACATTTTTGTTGCAGTTTCATTTTACGAAATCGAGGTTTGGGTCTAACCAACCCTTTCAGATTTCAAGAACTGTTTTCTTTCCTAGACCATGAGACGCCATGGTTGGCAACGTCCTCTCCACCCTTTACAGGTATCCCATTCCATTGATTCTTCTTTCCTCTTTTTGGTTTAAGCTTGAAGCCTATCGCATTCTTCAGACTGTTATTTTACCTCGAAGGAAGAATTTAGTATCTGCAATCTATAAATGTTTATACCCAATTAACTCATTTTCTTATGTTTCTGTCCTGTTCCTCCACAATTTATCCTTAACATTAAATGCAATTGCTCATCACGCTTTAAGGGCTATTTCAATCTCCATTGACATGTGCAAAAGTTATGATTTTTTTTTTTTTTATCGTTTTGAATGACCAAATGTCGATATGGCTACAAATCGTGAATTTGAGTCAATATTTGTGATTTGTTATCTGGCAGTTTGCGGGAATGGCAGTTTACAGTTTTCTGGTCTTGGCCTTCTATACGTTCCTGGGGCTTTTCCTTGGAAACAGAATTGTGGAGATTGTAGTGACCGTCTTATTTTCCTTTGTGGTAATTTGTTAAATCTAAATTCAAAATTGGCCTTCTTTTCAATCACCACTTTGTTAGAACTCATAGAAGAACATCAACTGTCTCTCTTTTGCTCAGGCAATCTCGGTTATGTTTCTGTTCGTAAGGTGTACGGCCACTGACCCAACAGACAAAACCCGGTTTAGGAAGAAGCAAAGAGCCAAATGTAATGGAATTTCCAACAAACTAAATTATGGGTTTATACTTGGTCAGATTATCATGAGGTTTTTTAGAAGGGTCGAGAGAAAGATGCTTAGGACGTTCATCAAGAGGAAGTATCTGGATCCATTGAAGATAAGTGCTCAAATAGAGCCCTTGCTCCCTTTCCCCCTTGTCATGAAAGATGATGATGCCATTGCCCCCAATCTGAAAGAGGATGACATCTCATTTTGCTCGCTTTGTGATTTTGAGGTTTTGCAATAACTTGATCTCTGTACATTTTTTAGAGTTTGAAAATTTTCTTTCGAGCATTCAATAGAATAAACCTCTTTTGAACTGCTGCTAATCAGGTGAAAAAGCACAGTAAGCACTGTAGAACCTGCAACCGCTGTGTCGAAGGCTTTGACCATCACTGCAGGGTGAGAAATAGAATTAGAGTACTTTTCTTTGTTCTGGTATTTGTCAATTCTCTCCTTTCTCAATTTGAGGCTTATTTGCATATTGAAATATAATTCCTTTGTTTTGCTCCAGTGGTTGAACAACTGTGTTGGGAAAAGAAACTATACAACATTCTTTCTCCTAATGATTTTTGTCCTCTTAATGGTCAGTAATATAGTCTTTTTCACTGTCATGCGAAATATTAGATTGTTTCAATCATGTTGACTGAATTCTTTCCGCGTTGACTGTCACATTTGCAGCTTATCATTGAAGGAGGAACTGCTATTGCTATATTTATCAGGTGCTTTGCAGATAAGAAAGGAATAGAGAGGGAGCTGGAGAGGAAGCTTTATGTGGAGTTCCCAAGAGGAGTTCTTGCCACAATATGTGTAATAGTTTTTTTTCTCTGAATACTTTTCTGGGGATTTTCTATATTCTGTGATACTCTTCAATTTTCGATTCAACGTCTTTTTTTCTTGGATTTGCATTTAACTTCTTGAAATGTTACAGGTTTTGCTGGTTTTATTGACAGCTTACAGTTCAGCAGCACTGGGACAGCTCTTTTTTTTTCATGTGGTTCTCATAAGAAAGGTGTTTTTCTTGCCTGCATTGCAAATATTTGCCGCCTTTATAGAGAAATAGATGAGTGAACACATGGCCAAAATGGTAATGATGTAAAAATCTATAATAGTGCCAGTAATAAGTGCAATCTTTAAAATTGAGTTATTTCCAAAGTGATTCAGTTCCCACATAATATTTGATCCGTGATCGATTGCTCTTCTGCAAGAAAGATATTTCATTATCCCATTATTCTTTTGCCAGAAAATTTGTGCTATGGACTCATTTAATATATTTTACTGCAGGGAATGAGAACGTATGATTACATCCTGGCAATGAAAGAAGAGAACCAAGCAGCCATGGAACTGGATCCATCTGATGATTCTGATATTTCTTCAGATGAGAGCATTGATTTTGACTCACCTGAAAAGCCAACAATAATGTCACGAATTCTATGCAATGGACAAAAAGTAAACCAGGTAAGAAATGGACAGAGTCTGCATATGGATTTGCATGTTTTGCTGTAATCCTGACTCCACCTAACAAGATAGTTTGTGTTGGGTTTCAGAGGTCGCCTAGGTTGTCTATTAGGATTGATGGAGAAAGTGAGCCTTCCCCCTTGATCAAGAAACAAAGGTTCCATGTAAGCATTAACCCATGGAAACTCATAAAGTTGACCAGAGAGAAAGCCCTATTGGCAGCTGAGAAGGCCAGAGAAAGGCTTGTGAAAGAAAAGCCAATGGTGGACCAGAGTTCATTGAAACCTCTTCCAGTGGAGACAAAATGTGGACCATTGATGAACGAAGATAGGAATATGGGCAACATGGGATCAGGTTCAACACCTTTTATATCCAAAGGGAAGCTGCCAGGATCACCAGGAAGATTTTCAAGCCCAAGAAGGAGATTTTCTGGCTCACCAACTGTGTTCTCTAGCATACTCCCGTCTCCACAGCACAAGTATAGGAGCAGTTTTGACTTGAAGTTAACAGGTGTGTCTAGGGAGCTCGAAACACATATTTCAAGGCAGGTTCTATGTTCGGTCATAAGCAAGGATGAGAGTGTACCATCTCCAAGATAGATTTAAATCTCTTTTGAAAATTGAGATTCTCAGCCTCTGAGAAAGATTTGTTGATCTGTCCATTCTTATGTTCATCTCTATGTTTCATTGATTTATTAAAAGTTTATAGTTCCGATCCATGAACCTGTAATTATGATCCAATTAATACTTTTATATATATATAAAGACATGTTGTCATCATTGGTCCAACTTCAACGCCCATACCACAGACCAGAAATAGCTTCGTCTAATTACCCGTGTTTGTCTTTTCTCTTCTTTTCTTTGTTTTTTCAGAATTAAGCTTTGCCTTTTGGTTTGTATTTTTCTTTGGGAGATCAGCTGTGGACTATTTTAGAATTATGTACTCCCAAGGTAGATAAGATCCTGCACCCATGAGAATTAAAGAAGCACCCACAAAGCTTTAAACAATTCATTACACATGCATGGAGGCCCAATCACAAGAGCTCAAGCGAAGAAGACGCAAGCCATTTTAAGTTGGCTCAGGGAGAAGATTTGGTCTCAAATTATAAGTCAAGGAGCAAGGCTAGAAAGAAGCTGAGAGATCATGTGCTTGATTCAAGCATTTGAAGGAATAGCTGGGCTAAGCATGGAGTTTGAGTGTGGGATGCTGAATCAAACTCTCACTTAAAACTTTATTTTGGGCTGAAAAATAACACATGTATTTTGGACCAATTTAATGTTATTTATTTATTGGGCCCAGTTTTGTTTTAGGGTTTTAGTTGTTTTAAGTTCAAATAATGAATTCAACACTTTAGTTATTAGGCCTCTAGAGGCTATGAGCATTTTACTAAATTAGGGTTGTAACTAGGTTTAACTTAAGTTTGTTGAAGTGTTTTGCTTTAAGGTAATGTTTGGTACGGAGATTTTCTTTTTGTTCTTGGGAAACATAATTTTTGGAAATCTTGTTCTTATGAATGTTATAATTTATGTTTAATTGGTCATAAATAATCATGGGAAAGTTAGATATTCATTTATGGGAATTTTACTTCTTTATGTTTGGTTCAAATGTTAATTTCTTGGGAATCTATGTTATTTTTTCAAAAATACCCCTATCTAAATTTGAATGAAAAAAAAAATTGCTATTATATATCATTTTTATTGTGAGACCCACATATAACAAATAATATTAAAAAAATACATTTTTTACACACAAAGTGAAAAAAAAAATAATAACAAAAATTCAAATATATTTTTAACCCACATAATTTTTTACTTTATTTGTTGACTAAAATTAAAATATAAAAATTATACCAAATTTGATATTTTATTCTTCTCCACAAAAATAAAGTCTACGAGTTGTAGTATTAACTAATGAAATTATTCTTAAAAAAAAAAAAAAAAANTATACCAAATTTGATATTTTATTCTTCTCCACAAAAATAAAGTCTACGAGAATCCAAGATTCCCATGCCATGAGAATCCAAGATTCCCAATCCCTCCATAAGAACATTTTTGTGGAAAACTTACCCTAAAACCATTCTTGATAATCTTACTTTCTTGAGAATATTTTTAAAAAAAACTTGTACTAAACATGAAAATTCTACTTTCCCAAATTGATATTCCCAAGAAACTTAAAAAAATCTTTATACCAAACACCCCCTAAAAGGAGGCCAGCCCTTGTGGTGGTGATAACTTTGAATATTGAATGAATGATAAGATTTCTCTTCTAAGATCTTTTGAAAACTTTTGGAACTTATAAAAAATGGTGATTCTTGTGGCATTCT
>QAOA01008462.1:167676-201802 GCA_003255065.1 Cercis canadensis
AAAAAAAACTTGTACTAAACATGAAAATTCTACTTTCCCAAATTGATATTCCCAAGAAACTTAAAAAAATCTTTATACCAAACACCCCCTAAAGGGAGGCCAGCCCTTGTGGTGGTGATAACTTTGAATATTGAATGAATGATAAGATTTCTCTTCTAAGATCTTTTGAAAACTTTTGAAACTTATAAAAAATGGTGATTCTTGTGGCATTCTCCAGACTTATCACTCACCCCCTATCTACTCTTGAATGTGTGTTTATATCTTTCTAGATACATTTGATTCTCACTTTGCTAAGTGCTGGGTCAAGTCCTCTTTATTTTATTCTTCTATTTAAGAACTTAATTAAACTTTCTTGGACACTTTGGATTTTCTCTAATTGTTGTTAGGTCTTGAAACAAGTCCGAAAGGTTTGCATCACCAGCCCAACACAAGAACTGTTAATAATTTCTGCTAGTATAAAAGTAGAGGGTATCTGTTTAACCAGACTCCACCTCTTTGGGAAACTTTGGTAAATGGATTTTTCATTCAATCAAATGATGCAACTTCCAGGACAGACCGAACAAGCTCCTGTCTCAGACTTCTGCTGCATATTCTCCAATATCGGATACAAAAGGGAACAAAAATCAGAGTAACAATAACTCTAGCTCTATCAACAGCTATCAATGGAAACATAAAATTTTCATTTTCTTTTTCCAAAGCCATATATAGCTAGAAAGGCAAGAATTGAAATCATTCAACTTCCTATTTCTGATAAACCACTCAATTATTTCTTACTGCACACAAACTACAATAAACAATCATCTCTCAGTATCATTCTGCCGATCGACAACCACATATCAGCAACTCCACTCAACTTCTTATGTGAGGCGATATTTATCCTGTTGAAAAAAGGCACCAATCAATTTTCAACTATAAGTGAACTTTCATAGCAAATGCTATAAATTCCTTAATTTACCAAGACAGCAACCAAGCACCTCTGTTTCGGTCACTTGAGCTCTCTAAGTGATTTGATAAATAATAACAGTCTGCACAATGCTTAGGGAATATTGTCTCCTTCAGAGGCTCACAAGTTTGTGGAGAAACCAACTCAGAGTACCCTTGAACGTAAGTGCAGTTCCATGGAAAGCTTGAGCTCACATTAAGGTTTATGTTGGATAGGCAAATGTTGGAAAAGTTGTCACCTTCTATACCCTCTAGAAGGCCGGCACGTGCAATATTTTCTCCTATCACGTCCTTGATAGTAATTTTTTCTACAACAGGAAGGGCTCTTGGGTCAAAAGAGTCATCTGGATGATCTCCATATGAGCCAGTGAACCTAATAGCAATATCTACATTAGCCAAGGTGACATTAGAGATAAAGACGTTTCTAATGTAACCACCCCTTCCAGGAGACGTCTTTATTCTGATTGCAGTGTATGAATCAAAAAAATGTATATTTTCTGCATGAACTTCTGATACTCCCCCAGACATCTCACTTCCAATAGCAATCCCTGCACTTTGACGAGTTTTCCCGACGAGCCTGCGGATCATAATGTTTGTACTGGGACGACCAAATGAAATGCCATACTCATCCCACCCACTTTTGATGGCAATCAGATCATCACCAGTGCTTATATAACAGTCTTCAATGCATACCTTGTCTGAAGAGTCTGGAGACAAATTTAAAAACAATGTATGAGAATTTATGAATCTCTATAAGAAAATAATGGCAACGGCATTGACACTGTTAAAGTGTATATTATAGGGCACCTGTCAATGACAAGATCTAACTACTCTACTTTTGATAACATTTGACCTTGATCTAATCAAAGTTTCTCAACAATAAGGTAGTAAATGGAGGATGCACTTTGTAATTAGGATATTTCCTTGGTATAATGCAGATATCTGGGATATTCCGTCGTCTTTTGTTTCACATGAAAATTTTCCTTTACAACAATTTATTGCAAGAGCTTGATATTGCACTAAAACTAGATCAAGCATTGAGTCTTTTAAAATTAATTTATAATACTTGTCAATTGTCTATAACATAAAGAGTAAGATTTTCCAGCTTACAGGAGAAAACTCACCTGGATCAATCCCATCTGTGTTTGGTGAGTCAAGTGGAGCAAGGATTGTGACCTTCTGAACTGTAACTTGGCTGTTCATCCAGAAAAACAGTCTCAAATCTCCCCCTAATCATGAAAGCTTCACTATTGCACAGTTTTAAAATGGTAACGAAAGCACTTGAAGAAAAGATAAACGTAATCCTTCTGTAGGGAACAAACCTGCAATATACAGGGTGAATATTCCAAAATGGTGAATTCAAGAAGGTTAAATTTGAAATAAGAACCCCAGTTGAATTCATTAACTCGACCAAATGGGGACGAGTATAATCCAGGGTTTTGTTCCGAAAACTGCTCCACCAGATGCTGCCTTGACCATTGATAGTTCCATTATTACCTTCATTGAGACAGTGATGGCATCAATAAACCAAAAAAATTGTATGGAAGATAATTCTTTTATTGAATATTACCAACCTGTTATGATGACATCAGTCAAATTGCGTCCATAAATGAGGCTCTTATGCCTTCCACCCGGCAACTCCCTTCCTCGGCCATATGATGGTAGAGGATCAACAACAGGCCAATCATTGAAGTTCTGTAACAAGCCGGATATGCAAATTGGTTTTCACACTATATATCATAATTTAGACAGCAAGGTCTGAATGGATGAAACTAACATAACTTCCCAAATGGATTAAACTTAAACCACACCCTCCCCAACAAATAATCCTTGCATTGATAAATTAACACATATATCTCAGAAAGCACCAATCATCTATTAATTAATATGAAAAAATACTACTACTCCAAGATTAACTGGAGCCAAGCCACCATATTATCTATAAAGCTTCTTACCGTTGATCCAAGAATTACTGCATCCTTGTCCAACCAGAGAGTTAGATGGCTGATGAGATCAAAACTTCCAGTTAACCAGCGGCCAGCTGGGACAAAAAGCTTGGCCCCTCCCTTGTCTGCAAATGAATTTAGGTAGAAGATGGCATTCTGAAATGCTTTTGTGTTGAGAGTGATCCCATCTCCGACTGCACCGAATTCGGTGATACTCACACTGTGAGGTCGAATTTCCTCTAGATTTGTCTGTTTGCAATGCGAGCTGCTCCACACTGTCCATGGGCTACAACTGAACAATGCAAGTACCAGAAGCACATCCACCAGCTAAAACAGAAGCGTTTCATCATCAGTTACAATCAGACTAAGCACATATTAGCTATAAGTGACAATGTGGCAGTTTATAGAGGATGGGGAGAAGATTTTAAAAGTAATGTAAACACTATAATGCCAAAATGGAACGAAGATGTATGGAATAAACTAGAAAGCATGAACAATATGAAATTCAAGGTCAAATCTTACCCAGACAGAGCTATAGACGATTCTCACATGATTCATGCATCATCATAAATTGATGAGTTAAAAAATCTACTCAGATCAGGTAAGTTTCACAAAACAATTACTAGACCAAGAAGAGGTTAAATAAGAAAAGGAACAGAAGGAGAAACCCAGTTGCTGCCCAGTTTTCCACTACCACCCGTGAATGCTCAATAATAAGTAAAACCAACAGCCTAATTTGCTAAATCAGATCCTTGAAGAATTCTTTTGTGATTGAAATTACTTCATATACTCTTTAAGGTAGACAGTGGATGATTCAACTAGTGTCCTTCTTGATCTCTCTCAAAAAATTAGCTTCAGATCTTACTCCGCTACTAAGCTTTGCAGGAAAAAGGTGAATGCAGAAAATCAGAAGCGGGATAGAGAAGGAAAATTATCAAAGAACTCACTGTTGAAGGTCTCCTCATATGACTGAGATCCGCCTTTCCTTTTGCCCCAAGAACCTTACCAGAGCTTTTCAGTCACCTCCAAATACCTCTCCTGATGAAAAACCAGAAAAGGGCCAGAGGCAAAAGGAAGCTTGAAAAGAGGAAAGGAGGAGAGGGTGAAGTTTGGCTTTTGATCAAAATTCCCAGCAATATGCAGGTGTGATTGGGTGGGTTATTGAGAGAGCCACCACCACCCAAGTAAAATCATTAATAGTGACTGTTGCTGCCAGCAAAAAACTAAGCAGTAGGACCCCCTTGCTTCTTCATCTCCTTCAATATGTCTCTGCCTCTCTTTCTATAACTTCCTCCAAACTCCTCCTTGTCTTCTTCTTAATGGCAGCGCCAACAGAAATGGTGGGAACCCAGAAAGTGAAACTCAATGATATTCAAGATGGGACTGCTTATGAACTCACTAGCAGAAGAATGGTGACTTTGTGTTTGTCACTGCTTCTATGGCTAAAGCACTGATAGTGACTTCCATTAGAGAGACCCAGAGAGTGGAGAGAGGAAATTTCAGAGTGAAGGTAAAGAACTAAGAGGTTTATACAGAATTCAATTCTGCATGGGACACCTCAGTCTCCGTGTCACTCTCATAACAATCTTTGATTTCCCTGTTTGTAAATTTCTAGTTCGTAAATTCCGTCAAAATTGATTTCTTCCACTACTAATCATTTGCGCTGTTCTCTTACTCTACCCAGAATATATTATAAACAATTGAGTTTATTTTCTTCAAGAGATTTTTGGGTCATAGATTTTTTTACCCTGTTTGTAACACAAACAAAAATCTATAGATGATAGCTGCAAGGAACACAGAGACAAAGACAAAATTGAACCATAAAAAGCAAAACCGGTTTCTGATTATGGGGAAGCGCTGTTGTCAGGGAACCCGAACCTATAAAACTGAACTGAATCAACAAGGTGGAACGTCGTCGTCTAGCTGGGTAAGTCAAGCGAAGGGACTTTAGTTTCGTCTCTTTGACTGTTTCTTCTGGTGTCTGATGAGTCCCGTAACTACAATTATATTGACATTCTTCTTTTTTTTTGGGTCTGAAATTATCTCGACATGATAAAAGCTCATTATTTTTATTTATCAAATATTTAAACAATTCGGATTATGCGTGATTGGACCGAAATGAGGTTCATCGTTTATTTATCTCTACGGAGAAAAAAACCAAAAAGATAAAAGAGAGATGAAATTCCTCGTTTTTTGTTTTTGGGCTTCAAGATTCGTCGTTTATTCACCGTCTTCATCCAATTATGATAATTAATATAAACAAGTAAATAAATCTCTGCAGCCTGCAGGATGCAGTTCATGGGATGAGTGATTAACCTGTGCAGCGCTGCAGCCGATCCTCGTGTTACAGCATTGAGCTTCAAATAAGAAAACAGAACTACCAAAATAAAAATCTATTTTTACTAGAAGACAAAATAAATAATATAAGGAGTTATGAACAAATTAAAAAACTGTTTGAATAATTTCTCGTAATAAAAACAAGTAATTGAATATTCTAAAACCTAAAATAATAAACAACCGTTCTGGAACTAGCAAACAGTTTTAAGTTTTAACTTATAAATTGTACATATTATATAATACAATATTTATATGGCTGAACTGTAATACAATATTTAGTAACATTTTTTTATAAAATAATTATCATTTGAATATCCTCAAGTAATAATATTGTTCAGAGTGGTGAAATGTACAGATTAGTACTGAGAAAAAAGAAATATCCCTTGGTAAAGTAGATAGGTATAATTTTGCTAATGGAAGAAAATGTAGTGTGTCAATCCTTTTTTAGATAATACATAAATTTTTCAACTTCAAAATATTGACACACTATGATTTATAAATGCTTGCTAATATCATACTGTGTCAAATAATATTCATTTATTTGTTTGCAAAAAAATAATATTCATTCGTATGAAATGAAAACTAGATGATATTAGTTTTATATCTTAATTATCATACGTTTAGAAGTAATGAAACCTCCCCTAAAAAATATATAGGCTTAATTGCAATTTTAGTTTTCTTATTTTAATAACTTTAACATTTTGGTCCTTTTTGTTTAAAAATAAATAATTTAATCTCTTTATATTCATAAAATGTATAATTTTAGTCATTTCACCATTTTTTCAGGTCTAGTTTAAGATGTAAAGTTCTCCAATCCACAATCTCACCATTTAAATTGAAGAGTTATGTTTTGTAAATCTTCCTACAAAATTTTAACTCGATCCAACGGTGAGACTCATTCTAAAATACCAAAACTTCATATAACTGCAAATCTAGATTCATTTACTATTAGATCGAACTAAAATTTGATGAGGAGATTCACAAGACGTAGCTCTTCAATATGAACGGTAGAATTATGAATCAGAGAATTTCACACCTTGAAATAAACTTAAGAAATTTTGGTTTAAAGACAAAATGATTAAAATTGCACATTTTATAAATATAGAATAACAAAATTGTTCATTTTTAAAATAGAATGACCAAAAAGTTTATTAAAATAAGAGGATAAAAATTATAATTAAACTAAAAATATATTGTGTGTTAGATGATGTTCATTTGTCTTTTTTACCTAAAAGAAATCTCACCTAAAAAAAAAAAGCAATGAAATTAAATTGATTTATTTTTTGATATAAATATGTATCATAATTTGTTGTCATGCTTTTCATATCTTATTTTGGTTTAGCAAAAGAGGAAAGGACTAGGTTAATTGTTGCGAACCTAGGATTAAAGCAAAAAAAGAGAAAGAAAAAGAGCAAAAGCATGTCCAAAGATTGTGCTTCGACTAAACGGAATGCACTGTATATAGATTAAGGAATGCAACTAAGGCATTGAAATTGCTTTATAGGGTATACGGACATGTTTGATTTGGGGTGAAATATTTCATTAAATATATGTACTAATCCTAAATTTCAAGCAATTATTAAGAAAATTGTCTAGAAAGAGGGGGACATGGTCCAAGAACAGACAAAATCAGAGACACAAAGTTAGATCATAATCTCGTTCTCTAGCATGTGCCCAAAAAAAGTTAAGGTTTCCAAAGTCGGGTATCCTATGTCCAATTAACCAGACAGTAACCATTGAACATGGCAAAGCAGTATATCTCAATATCATGAACGTGTCAAACACCTATAAAAATGTAATATAATTTCCATGCAAAGCTCAACAACCCTGATTATAGGCCAAGGATTCTAGGTTTTTTTGTTTTTGTTTTTTGTTGTTGGTTGGCCTTCAATTATGGGTCTTCAATCAGATCAGTTTTCCATTTTATTAATTGTTTCACTAAGTCAATTATTTTCCAACATATTTCTGGAAAGTTGACTTTAATAGTTGGTTGTGTCAGTTGAGTGAAATAACATGAACAATCATATTGTGAACTTGTTCATAATCTTCTTTTCAGTGAAATATCTTCTAGCTTTGTTTAACTTAATGCATGATTTTTTTTTATAATCCATAAATTAGAGCTTAACTCCAATTTTTGGATGGAGTATTTTAACTTAATGCATGATTTGCAATGATAATATTGACGCGTAAGCAATAATTAATAAAACATAAATAGTCATTATCATTCACAATGCCTCATTTATAATTTTAAATGAACATGACAAAATGTAAGACAACACCTAACCCAATTCAATTTTGTCTTATCCCCACAGATTTTTCTCCATGATTATAGATTATACAAAATGTCATTTAGCAACAAACCACTAGCTTATATAATTTATTGAGCATAGCTTGTGGAGATGTAACATCAATATTAGTGCTTTTCCTAGGTTATGACTAGTGATGAGGTGCATATTTCATTGAATAAAAGAAACAGTATATGCTGGCAGTGATCTAATGGAGAGCTTTTATGTTTTTTACCCCCAACATATTTCACTAAAATTACATCAAATTAAGGATATGAGTTATTTTGAAACACACAGCATAAATTGTACCATTCTGATAGCGATAGAAATTATCATCTTCTGGGGTTGGACGGTAGGGATTGAGGGATATGTATTTGGTTTAGTATAAAGTAGGAAATCAATGATTGAGACTTAACTTTAATGCTGTATTTGAGTTTTGAAGTAGCTTCCGCCAAAAAAGTCTGAAAGTGATATAAACTGTAACATAACATACATATATTTCTATAGTATCCAAATCTTGCTTTTATATATAGTTTTCATAACCAATCTTACATTATTCCCACTTAGTACCTTCCACTGACGGATACACGCTTCATAATCAATACACCTTTCGATAATGACTGCAGGGATCAAACTTGGTTCAAATTTTTTACAAAAACAAAAAGCTTCAAATTTATACATCAAGGGGCAGAGCAGAGCAACCTTGCAAGCTATACAACCACTAATTTTGCTTCATCCAACCATTCACTTATTAATGATGATAATACCAACATTGTATGCTAAGTTTTAGACATATTGGCCATTACCGCATTATTAAGTACTTTCTCAAACATGTCATGATCTATTATATTTAGTAAACATTATTTTTTAAAAATACAGATTAAATTATTTTAGCATTATATATGTAAGGAGTTTTTTTTTTTTTGTGGCTAAAAGTGATTTTTTTTTAGAAGCTTAAATTTTATAAAACTGTTTTAAAAAGATTAAATGATGAATAATATTGTACTGTATTGGTGCCAACTAATTTTTTATGTACAAAAAGAGAGAGGGGGGATTAATTTTATTGCAATATAGTGAACTTGCAATACAAATGAGTTTACTCTTACAAAGCTTGCTTCAGGGAGCAGATATAACAATTGCCAAGAGAGAAACACACCTTTTTATACCTAAAAAATAATGGTATGATATATAGTGATGATGATTAATAACTAGCTTGCTTACCTGCCAATGTATTTGGTGGAAGGACCAATTTATAGACTTGATGACTTTAGTGTTATAAATTTTGAATTAAGTAGAGGGAAAATTTCTTATTCCTTCTATTTAAATAACAAGTTTTAGCAGTAATTAAACCAGAGTAGTGAATACTGAATACTCATACTTTACATTTTTTTTTTCATATTGTATACATCTAATAATATTTAAATTTCATTACTCTTTTTTTTTTTTTTTAAAACTTAAATTTTACAATTTTTTTCACATATTGACAAATTGTGGGACGCTAATTCATCTTTTAATCAAGAAAAAGTATGTAACAGAAGCATATATTAAGGGAACTGGCAATAAGGAAAGAGGAGTTAGATCCAAGGGCTTTTCTAATTCTATCTTTAATTTCTTATTTATTCCATTTTTCCCCTTTTTTGCTATTATGAAAAAAGGCATATCTAGATGGATGGCCCACACCACAATGCACACTATGGATCAGGCAAAGCAACAACTTGGTCTTGCTACATTAATAATTGACACAAATATTTGAGGAAGCATCACTATCTGTGTTATTGGAGAGAGTTCATCAACGTTTTCCCTAAAAAGGTCGACATACTGAATTATCGTACATATCTATTGCTCTTTACTCTATCTATATACAAAGAAACCACTATTCGCACCCACAAAAAGAACAAAAGGAAAAGAAGAAAAAAAGAAGGAAGAAATCTATTGTTCAAGATGCATATCAAATGATAGATATGAAACCAAGTTTTTGAATTTTGAAGGAATGGAATTTGGAAACACCACACACGAGGGTTGCTCCTTCCTTTTATTTTTAAATAGAAAATTAATTGTTCTCTCTCTCTTTTTATTTTTTATTTTTTATTATAATTCATTTTGTAAATATAATTATAAATTATTAATGAAGCGATATATCTTCATGCTTAAGATATTTGCTTGAAAAAAAAAAAAGGGAAACACGACAATGAATATACTTATTTATTGATCATCAAGGAGATATTTTCCAAAACCTAAATCCCCAGTAACATCAAGCTACCAATGTATAACAGGAACTAAATTAGTTTGAAAATTACCTAGCGTTCAATCCATGCTTTACGGTAAGAATTAGTTTGAAATATTATTAGACTTGCATAATGCGCAAGAGTTGAAAGAGAGTGGGTCAGTTGGATTTGTGGATTAAATGCTTTGAAGCGAAAATATCAAATCAGTGAAGTGATATTAAAGTTGTGTTTAGAATTTATAAAGAAAACATGCATATTAACATAGCTAAAAAAATGAAATGAAATAAAATAAAAGTAAGGGTAGACATGGATGATAAATATTGTCATATCTTGGAGCTTCATTTGCTTAATGTGGGATTGAGGGGCCAACCTGATCCTCTATTTTTTTAAAAAGAAAACAGGAATTGAATATGACTTGTTTTCAATGTAATAATATTTTGATTAAAGAAAAAAAATTATATGTCTATGGATCTGAGTACTATTCTTCCGATTCTTTAAATATTTTTTAATCCAATCCTTTTAAATTAAGTGCATACAAAAGATAAGCATATTTCTTTTGAGGTAAAATATAAAGATAAAAAAAAACTCTCCATTGTTTAGGTTTTATTCAGTAAGTGAGAGTTTTAAGTATTAGGAGGACCAGTTTCTTAGTTAAGTGTAGTAAACTTGTAAGAACAAAGGTGCTACATTTTTTACCATTGTTTTTAACTTTCAATAAACCAATTGCTCTAGATGTGTCGTTTGAATTTGACATTGGAAAAGGAAATCCACCCCTTAAAAATCTCAATTATCACTTTATCAGTATTGTGGCCTAAAATAAAATAAAAATAAAAAATTACTTAGAAATAAGAGGGGTCAAAAAGCATGCACATGGAATGGAAGCCCTTGCCGTACAAATGAGGCACTCCACAATCCATTTGCCTTTTCTCTCTTTTTTCATGGGGACAAGGGGGCAGAGCAGAGACGCGGAATTCCCCCCCTTTTTTGGGCTCCTTAATTACTTGTGGACCATTGTGTCTGCAGTCAAAGCCCAATTTTTTATGTGGGTCAAAGTGGACTTCTGTATATTATGGGCTCTTTATACTCTTTAAGAAAGCCCAAATCTGGTGAAGAAGAAAGAAGAAACGGAAAAAAGAGGGAAAGCGGTTCTGTTCTTTCTGGCTCTCTCTTCTCGATTCACCATCTCGTCGCTCAGATTGTAGACAGAAGCATCGATTCAACTCTCTCTCTCTCGATCTCTGGTAATCTTTCTCTCTCTCTCTCTCCGTCTGTGGTGGTTCGACTTAGTTGATTTATTCTATACTTGTTTCTGTTGTCCGACTCATTATCGTCGTTGTCATCAAGATAGTAGTATCTGTAAATCGTTCATTCACTTTTTCTTTGAAGTTTTGAATGATTTGAGTGCGATTATGATTTTTTTTCTTGGTTCTTTTTTGTAATCTGTGGTTCTCTCTTCTATGATTCTATCAGTCCTCTATCAAAACGAAGCTTCAAGTAGGGTTCTGTTCTTTTTAGCTCTCTCTTCTCAATTCACCATCTCGTCGCTCAGATTGTAGACAGAAGCATCGATTCAAATTTCTCTCTCGATCTCTGGTAATCTTTCTCTCTCTCTCTCCGTCTTTGGTGGTTCGACATAGTTGATTCATTCTATACTTGTTTCCGTTCTCCGACTCTTTATCATCGTTGTCATCAAGATAATATCTGTAAATCGTTAATTCACTTTTTCTTTTAAATTTTGAATGATTTGAGTGCGATTATGATATTTTTTGGTTCTGTTTTGTAATCTGTGGTTCTCTTTTCTATGATTCTATCAGTCATCTTCATTCTGTAGCAATTTTTGTATTCTTAATAAATCTCATGCAAACATAATAATCATAAATTTTTATGTTAGATTTCCCCAGAATCCTTATAAAAATCTATGTTCTATAACCACCTTTGTGTTTTTGGTCTGTTAGATGAGTAAAGAGGACATGAAACTTACTTACAGTGCTCTCAAAATTTAGCAGCTTGTTGCTTTGTAAATTTTTAACTTCTTATAAAAGTTGGTATTTTCTGATATATTAAATTAATTATTAAATATTGGTGATGTCATGCCGATCCCATGGTCCAACCATCAGACCTCTAACTTGTGATCTGGTCCTTTCTCCAAGTCACTCAATGGGTCTGGTGTGCGCAGGTCTTCTGCTGAACCTGGGAACGTAGAGTATAGACCATGCCTGGTAGAACTAGTGGCAAAGCTCCAAAAAAGCCCAGCAATGACTTAAATTCAAGCTTTGCTTCTCAAAGAAAGAAGTATGTGACCCTTTTCCATATGAATTTCCTATTGTATAATCATATATTTGTTGTTTATTACACTTGTTAGCTTTTGTTCACTATTTTGTTCTTTTCTTAGCCATGGATTATTTTGTTACTTGTTATTTTCTTATCTCGTCAGCATTTTCATGGATTGAACTATTATTTAATCTTTATTACAATTTACAGCTGCTATGAAGGAGAACGTCTCACCAACCTGCTCCAATCAATTCGAAGGTAATATTTTCTTCAAATGCATTGATTCGTATTTGCATTTAACATTGTTTTGTGACTGGTCTTGCTAGCTGTGATTATTTTTCCAATAAGATTTGCCCCATAATGTTGTTCCATGAAACTGAATGAAGAATCAACTCTTTCATGAGTGATTGCCTCACATTAGCTGTGGAATTAATGGTTCTTGCGCCATTTGTCCCTTGGTTTGAAAAATGACGATTCTGGTAAACAGGGAGATCGAATCAACTAGACATTTGGATGGAAGTTCCTTACCCGAAAAGATATGGTTGAAGGTTTAACTCTTATTTAGTTAATGTGAAATGTAAAATATTTGAACATATTTGGAAGTAGACTTATATAACCTTGGGTGGTTTCTTGCAGCAACAATTCTCTATTGGGGTCAATGACGTAACTCGTGTCCTTGAGCGCATGACACCACGTAGTGAGTTGGGAAGCTCCCCTCAGTTTCCCTCTACAATCTGCAGCAATCATAGAGCATCTACAGTCAAACTTCAGGTTCCTCTATTATGCTTTAGAATCTATATATGTTTAGTTGATTACTTAAATTGTTCGATATCTGCTTACTAATTTATTATCATATTAATTCGTCACATCAAGTAAAATTCTTGGACTTGCGGTTTCTGCCATTGTAATCTTTAGATTATGATGTAGATACTAGTCGTTGATGATAAATATGGTAGACCTGTTTTCTTACACATTGCTCAAACTCAGTTAGTGTGTCCATTGTAACCAACAAGAAAATCTATAACGCATTAAAATGAATGAATCCATTGCTCATATGCAGTCATTCTTCTGTTACAGAAGAGGAAAAAAAACCAGTTTTTTTTTTTTTTTTAAATAATCCTGAAGAGACGTTACATTTGTTATGCAGGCTGTACTGGTAGCTTCTGATTGTAACCCAAGATGGCTAACAAAGCATCTGCCCAGCCTTGCTTCGTCAAGGAAGGTGCCAGTGATCTTCGTTAAAGATGATAAAGAAGGATCTTTAAGATTAGGTGAACTTGTTAAACTGAAAACTGCCATTGCCGTTGGAGTTAAGGTGAGGTTCTGGCCTCTTACAAGATCAAGTAGTTTTTGTTCGCGTGACTTTATATTATGGGTTTTCCAGTTATTCCTTTTTTCTTTTTTTTTGTGGGTACGCCGGTAATCTAGTTATTCATTTTGGGTTGAGTGCAGGCTAAAGAAAATAACATTAATAAACTCTTCGACGAAATTCTTCATGGCAATGAAATTAATCTTGAATCTGACTGGTCGGATTCAGCTAGGATACCTCATATACCAAGTTCAGTTCAAGTACCTGATAGAAAGGGAGACCTGCAGTCATAGATCCAGACAAGTTTTTATCCAAGCGACAAACGTCAACTTTTTCTAGGTTGTGAGATCAGATTGTTAACGTTAAGGAGTCCGCCACGTTTTTGAAAGGGTTGGATTAGCATTTGTAAATGTCATAATCACACATAATTTTTTAGAAGCGATTATTTTTGCGAATGTCATACCTAATTAAATTACTTTTATTTAATATAAAAAAACTTATATATTAAATGAGATATTTATTATATAATATTATTTATAAGATTAAAATCTTGTTTTACTAAATAAGGAGTAATTTTGTCTATATAATTTTTAATAAATAAGGTGTGAAATGGGTAAGAAAATAACAATTCCCAATGAGCTTTCCATTATTTTTTGCATTTTTGCTAGGGAGCATCATATCACAGTAATTAAGTCTAACCACATATCGAATTACTCTGTAATTGTTTTATTAATCTCATTTTGGCTTCGTGATTCCCCAAGGCTTGCGACCTGGAAATTTAGAATTTACATAGGCGGAGCATCACAGTTTTTCTTCAGAATGAATAATTACATGCACGGAGGATGAACTGAAGCTTTACAAAAGTTGTCCCTAACGTTGAATGTTTTGCAGTAACTCTGCAGCTCTGCTTGCATGTAGCATTGCTGACCTAGGAACTGGCACTTGATGTTGAAGGCTCAACGGTGCCAACTGGATCACGTGTAGTAACTTTTCCTGATTTCCCATTATCCAATTTTTCATCTTGCTTTACCAGAACTGGTTGGAACTGCCGAAAGTTAAAAGTTCCCAAAAAGGGTTTAGTATAGATTGGAGTTTCACGCAGCCACAACAAAAATTATTAAATATAAACCTGCTATATAAGATGGGAAAGTCATGAACCAAAGACGTACAAACCTGATATATAGAATATATAACATTCCGTCTTATCTGTGCCATCATCTCCAAGAAAAGGTTATACCCTTCGAGTTTATATTCAATAAGCGGATCCCGCTGTGCATATCCCCGTAAACCAACAGCTTGCTGAACAAACTTTAGTGCTTGCAAGTGTTCTTTCCACAAGCGATCGATATTGCTCAAAATTAAGAATCGCTCAGCTTCTTTCATCAAGCCTGGTGCTTGTTCCTCCACAACATCCTATGAGCAAAAAGGAAAGAAAAAAAAAAAAATCATTGATAAACAGAAAACATGACCCACAAGATGCCAGAGTCCAAGCATGGGAGTGCAGAATAACTCAATAAACAAGTTCAATCATCAAGTAACTGACCCTTTTCTGCAGATAGGCTTCCCGACCACTAAGTCTCAGATAATTCTGCAAACCCTCATAGTCCGAACACTTGCTCGTCAGTAAATCAGGAGTCAGATCATTCAACAGGTAGCAATATCTGAAGAATATAAAATATCTTCTGTTAGCAAAATTGCCAGAGCCAAAATAAATAAAGCGCATTATCCATCCAAGCACTACTAATATCAAGTGGGACAATAGGAATCAACATAAAATATAATAGAGATTGGATATGAACAAAAGTAAGAACAGAATAAGGCTTGAATACAACCAAACAAGGCATCAAGCACAAGGAATAATAGGTTCCACATACTGCTGAATTTTTGCAATGAGCTTCTCAAGATCCCAGCTGTCTTTTGGAGCATCAGAACCAATATTTGCCTGATCCATCATAGGACTGCAGATCTTAGAAGTGAAGTGTTCCAGATGTAGTATGTTACACAATCAAGACGTTAAAAAAGGAGCATGATTTCAGCAAAGCATACCTCTAAAATATCATCCATTGTCAATTCCGCATACTCAATAAGAAGAGATTGTAGATTGTCGGATTCAAGGGCTCTTCTTCTCTCAGTATAAACACGGTCTCTTTGGCTGTTAAGGACTTCATCATACTCAAACAATTGCTTCCGAATATCAAAGAAATAGTTCTCAACTTTTCTTTGAGCTTCATCTAATGCTTTAGTCAGCATCTTAGACTCTATAGGTAGGTCTTCAACTCTGAAAGCTCTCATTAAACCCTGCGCATCACAATATTAAGAATGTTGTAACAAGCAAATTCTAGGTAGCAGCAACAGCAACCAAAATACCTGAATTCTGTCTCCACCAAAAATCCGAAAAATGTTATCTTCAAGACTTAGGAAGAACCGTGAGCTTCCTGGATCCCCTTGTCTGCCAGTTCGACCCCGCAGCTGTATGGATACAAATTGAACTTTCATGTTAAAATATTTCCTTCAAAATAATATTTCTTGATAAAGAAGCAATTAGAGAGGTGCTGGATGGTTGTGCAATCAAGAAAGAAAGATAGAGGAAAGGCTGGCTCAAAGGTTGCACAAGCAGATCTCAACCACACCACCCGCCCTTCCCTTCCCTGGGCCAACAAAAAAAAAAAAAAAAANCGCAGCTGTATGGATACAAATTGAACTTTCATGTTAAAATATTTCCTTCAAAATAATATTTCTTGATAAAGAAGCAATTAGAGAGGTGCTAGATGGTTGTGCAATCAAGAAAGAAAGATAGAGGAAAGGCTGGCTCAAAGGTTGCACAAGCAGATCTCAACCACACCACCCCCCCCTTCCCTTCCCCGGGCCAACAAANAAAAAAAAAAAAAAAAAGACAAGAAAACCTGATTATCAATTCGCCGCGATTCATGGCGCTCTGTGCCCACCACATGAAGTCCACCAGCTGCCACAACCTGCCATCATTACGATACTTGAAAAAAAGTATCAACAAAAATAGATCAAGTAAACTAATAGTCACAGAACAATTCAGACCTTCTTCCTCTCTTCCTCAGTGTAGACTTTATATTCTTTAACAATTTCCAGAAATGCACTCCGCAGCTTGGCAATGACTTCATCCTGAGCAGGGCCCTGCATACAGAAATATATGATGGCAATTCAGTAATAACAGGATGGGCAATTCCTGGAATAGATAATATAGTAGAAGAAGGCATCACTTGTCTTAAGAATAATTTCTCATATCTTTTCTAGTCGCCAGAAACTGTCACCTTTTCACAAGAATATGATAGGCGCTCCTCTGCTTCAAGCTCAGTTAACAATCTCTGACCCCATGTTTTTACAGCTAATTGCACAGCCTCCTCAGCCAACTTGGTGTTTGCATTTGATAGGTTGCATGGAAACAACTTTTCATTTGCCTAGAAAATGATATATGATGAGTTGCAGAATAGTTGACTGTAAGAATATTGTAGTCTTGATCCCAATTTTATTTATCTGAAGCAATACTTATAACAAGAAGGAAACCAAAATCCATACCTTCCATGTCTTCTTGGGAAGAGGCTTCTTTACTGATACAAAGATTCCATCAGCTGGCTTAACAACTCTGCAATCATTTGGTCCCAAAAAGAATGAGATGCATGTTCCAAGATACAACAGCTTCAGTAACGTGCAAATTGTTTATATTGGAACTTCTTTGTGTTTTATTGCAAGACAGGCTCTACACATACATGTTAAGAACACCAAACAGAGTTGTATAATGATCAGAGGATGCTTTTTTCCAACTACTTTATATAAGAGATAAATAAATCTTGGAAAAGGGGAGCATTGTGGATGCAAGGAATATCCATATGCATTTACAATGGATTATTTTCCATTTGATGCAGTCAAATCCCAGATAACAGTAAAATAAATTCATATTGAAAGTAGGAAATAGAAAGATAAAACTTCAAATATAAACAAGGACAGCAATACAGCATTCACATAAGCTTAATTGGATGTTTGGAGCAATATTATATGCATTAAACTTTGAAGGAAGCTATTTCAGGAGTATAACTATGATTATGTTAGATAATACCAAATAGGCAACTTCAAGTATATAGAAGGGGGGAAACCTTTAGCAAGAAACTTTTCATTTAAAGTTCTATATGATACCTTGGCATTAGCATCTCACGAAGCTTCAACCTTGCTATAAACTCAGCATTACCACCGAGGATTATATCTGTCCCACGACCAGCCATATTGGTAGCTATTGTCACTGCCCCAAGACGACCACTCTGTGCTACAATTTCTGCTTCTCTCTCAACATTTTCTGGTTTTGCATTGAGAACCTTCAAACGGTAATATTTTATTATATTCCTACTCGAACAATAAACTTGAAGAAACTACTCTGTTAACAATTCCTCCAATACAGGAAATGCACTGCAAGTATGTCAAATTGGCTTTGGCCCGCCCTGCCAATGGGGCGGGATAGGTTCATATATAGTTGGCCCATTTAGAAGCAGGTCAATAAACCCGTTCTGTCTGACCCGTGGGTTGAGACAGTTCGGGGCGGGCGAGTTGAAATCAGAACTTTTTTTAAAAAAAAAAAAAAAACCCCTAACCCGGCAATTCTTTATTTCTCCATGCGACCAACGCCTCTCTGACTCTGAGCTCTCCCTCTCTCGTATCTCCCAAATCCCCCTCCCCCCCACCAAAAATCGCATGCTCTCTTTCTCTTCACCCTACTACCGGTGCTGGAGAAGGAGAAGGAGAAGCTAGCCACCGCCCACTGCCAGGTCCGCCACTCTCGGTCTCGGATCCCTCCCCGTCTCCCTCTCACAGAAGCAGCCAGCACAGCCCATGGGTCTTGTATTTCGCATACAGGTTTTTTGGGTAAATTTATGCAGGCTGCCTACTAACCCGCAGCCCGTGGCGGGTTGAGATTTCATCGGCCAGCCAAAATAGCGGGTCAACCCGCCCATCCGTTTATTGACGAGTTGAGCAGGTCGGGATGGGCTGACCCGTCTTGACAGCTAACCAGTTAACAGAGGTTTCATTACAAATATAAAGACGAGACAAGTCACAAGAATTCACCTCATGGGGAATTCCCGCTTCTCTCAATTGCTGTGATAAAGAATCGCTCTGTTCAACACTGGTGGTGCCAACAAGGACCGGGCGACCAGTTTTGTGCATTCTAGAGATTTCCACCACAACTGCACGCCATTTCCCTGTAGTTGCCCTGAAAACTACATCCGATTCATCCTATAAATGACATTAAAGACACTGTTAAGAACTAGACTAGAATAAAAGAAAAATTAATGAAAAGTTCTTTAACAAGTACCAAATCTACTAAGATTATCAGTAAAGATTTAAAATTTTGGAAATGGATTGCTTACATAACTATGCTAACTTATCCTTACATATGTGCATATAAAATCTACCAGCAAGTATATTTATTAACAATTCCTCCTATACAAGAAATGCACTTCAAGTCACTTTGCAAAAATAATCAGTAGTTCATGAAAGTCTTGTATATGAATCACATGCAAGAAGAAACCTTTCTTATCATAGGCTTATTTGTTGGCACAATTGTAACTTTAAGCTTATAAATGCTCTCAAATTCCGTGCTTTCTGTTGCTGCAGTTCCAGTCATCCCACAAAGTTTTGGGAACTGTAAAAATGCAGAGTTACAAGCATCAAGATGGTAATTAAAGCAAATAAATTCTGAAATGATGATTCATTTAATCAGTTCAGATATAGTATTTTCCAACCTGCAGGAAGAAATTCTGATAACTAATGGAAGCCAGTGTTACAGTTTCATTTTGAATGGGCAGCCCTTCCTTTGCTTCAACTGCTTGGTGAAGTCCATCACTCCACCTTCTCCCCTGCCATATAAAGTGGATTAATGACTTGCACCTTCAGATATTAACAGAATTTGCTCCTCTCAGAAATTTTAAGACAAGATACTCCTTCTTCTTCATCTTAGTTTCTTTCTTTTTCCCACTCTTGTGATTTTTGAGATGGATAGACAAACACCATAATATGGTCCATAACCATATTGGTAAGACGAAGTTTGAAAGTAAATAAGTGAAACACAAGGATTTTGGCATTGTATTCACCAGCAACAAGAACAAGTTAAAAAAGTCCATTTATTCGCCTACCATGGGCAGTTTAAAAATAAGACAAGCAGCACAGGACAGGAATTTCCTTTGACACCTAATTTGTCTCCAAGGAGGGAGGTAAACTATTGCTCAAATGTAGGCTAATATACATAATTTCTGTATTGAACCGTTCAACCCAAATCTGGTGAATTTTCATTACAACTGTTCTGAAAATATAAACAATATTAGTTTATGATGGGTTGTCTGCACAATTGGATAAAAGGTTTTCTGAGCATATATCAGTTTTTAGTAATTAAATTATAATGATAGCCATTAAAGAAATACTGTTACAACTAAGCCCATAAAGGATGCAGTAAGTCATAATTTCATATTCTTTTTGACAGCTATAACCTAGAGAAGTAATAATTTCATATTCTTTTTGATAGCTATAAGTGACCTAGAGAAAAAAGCTTTGTCATAGTTTTAAGAGAATTCCAGATAATATATTTAATACATACTAAAAGGTTGAGAAAATAAATTAAATGCTCTCTAAGAGAATGATATAGATGCTCTAACGACCATAAAATTGTTCTTTTTTTCATCACTTAAATTGTTTCCTGGCAAAAAGGTCAAGAAATTTCAGCAAAAAAAATAGTAACATCACTTTCAAAAGAAAGCTATTCATATATTAGCTTCTACCTGGATAAAAAGGAACTATCGATTCTTACAATCACATAAATGTTTAAGTTCCACGGAAATGTCATACTCATAAAAACACACCTCAAAGATGTAAAGGGAGATAATTCTTTTATAGATTAAAATACCTGCATAACTCGGCCAGTAAACTCATCCACAATTAGGACCTCTTTTCCACGAATAATGTAATTCACATCTCGAAGAAATAGTTCTTTGGCTTTTATTGCATTTAGGACATATGAAGCCCACTGTTCTCGAGGATCGTACAAGTCTTTGACATCCAAAATTGCTTCAGCATCCTCATAACCCTGTTCAGTGAGTAGAACTGTTTTCTGTTTTTCATCGACCTGGAATAACAACCTGAGTAAGAAGAATAAAAATAATAATAATGTGATAATATCCTCTCTTGTTCCAATAAAATGAGCATCTACTCCTGTTACCAGAAATAAACCAAATTATAGGCATCACAACAATTTAACTATATGCTTGAGTCTAACTAAAATCATTGTCCACCGACAATACTCATGTTTTCCTCTCATGCTTATCAACATCACATCTTTATACTCTATCCATATCTGAAATCACATCAGAAGCACCCTATTGCCAATCACATCTAAATAAACGAAATTCACCAGCATCACCATGCAGACAATGGAAACAGGGAAAAGACTAATTTACACATCAAACTTATGCATTAACACCAAATAAATATCCATCTAAAAACCAGAAGGACCATAATGACATAACTAGATGGACAGAAATCCCTCCACATAAATTTTCACGTTTTGCTTTTCTAAGAATGATAAAACACATTTTCCTTGTATCTTTCAATTGAAATCTCAGCTGATATAAAAGCAAAGAAATGGAACATCTCTTCTCTTCAAGTTCACCTGCAATAAGATGTCCTTGACCAGAAAACATTACTTCCTATTACCATATCTTCACAAAACAAAATAGAGGCCAGTCATCAGTGACATAGTGGGTCCCATTTAACAGATTACTTTTTTTTTTTAAAAAAAAAAAAGAAAAAAAAAAACTATGTCCTAATATAAGATCTATAGGTTCATAGGTTCAATGGTAGATGGAAATCGGAATAAAAATTCATCTTACAGAATTTTGTATCCTGAACTATTATATAAAACCATCTCAATTAAGGGATAATATATAACCAAATGAAGACGCATTGTTGTTTTGCCCCTGCAATTCTAAAACAGACTCCTCTTTTGAGACTAATATTTCTTATCATACACAAAACAGGATAAATCTTCATGTGAATTTAACTCTAGATCCAATGAATTGTCAAATGTAAAATTAACTTAGTGGCCTTACAGTGTAATGTATATCTTGTTCAAATGCTGCAGCTATCTTTGCAGCTTTATAGTACCGATCACTGGGTTTCTCAGCAGGTCCCGATATAATCAGAGGAGTTCTAGCTTCATCAATAAGGATTGAATCAACCTCATCAATAATACAGTAATTGAAGTTCCTTAAGACAAGCTCCTCAACACTCTGCATGTTCCAAAGATAATAATTCAGTGTGATATTGAACAGTAGAAATTAACTTTTAAAAGGCCTATATTAAATGTAAGCAATATTCAAAGGAAGAATTACTTTCCGTGGCAAGATTGTCTCTTAAATAATCAAAACCAAGCTCGCTATTTGTAACATATGTTATGTCACATAAGTAGTTTTCCCTTCTTTGCTCACTTGTCATATTCTCTGCCAAACAGAAACATGCTATTGTTAGGCAGCAAGAAAGACCTAGATTTAAAATGCAATACATAGCAATGAAGCGCAGATTGTAAAGAAAAAATAAGGAGCATGTCCCCCGAACAAAACCAAGGCCAAGTTATGTCAAGGATGAATGAACTTTTCTTCAGAAGTGAAAACAGAGGCAGATAAAACAATCAACCTTAACTGATTGGAAATTGAATAATATAAATTTTAAAGGATACAAACACAAATAAGGGAAAATGAAGAATTAGACATACGTTGGATGAGGCCAACCTTCAATCCAAGAAAACGGGGAACTTGACCAACCCACTCACAGTCCCGGCGGGCCAGATAATCATTGACAGTAACAACATGAACCCCCTTCCCACTTATTGCATTTAAATAAGCTGGCAAAATAGCAACGAGGGTCTTCCCTTCTCCAGTCCTCATTTCAGCTATTTCTCCCTTATGAAGAACCATGCCACCTACATGACCAGAATAAAGAAAATTAAAAGATTTCTCTTTAGGGATATATACCAACAGAGAATATCGCATATAATATCCATACCATGACATCAACACTTGAACTATGATACACACCAAGGTAAAATTTGCACTTGAAACAGATGATAGAAACGCCTCTCCTAAGCTACTAGACGTGATCTATTAGTGAGAGGTTTGGATAGTGGCATGGGGTCTTAAGTTTGAACCTCCATGCTGTCATGTACCAAAAAGTGACATTAATGATTAGGCCACTATACGTAGTTTGAACATTGAATATGAATAGCCAAACCATGAAGACTGAAATGAGAGAAAAGAGAAAGAAAACTAATGTGAGAAATACTCCCATATATTTTCTCTGATCTTATCTTCTTGTCTTTGGTTAAATATGGAAATCACTCCCTTATTATAGTGGATTTATAAATTTTGATGTTGTTCCATATTTTCCCCTCCATATAAAGTGTTTTCCATGTAAATTTGGTGTTATTTTCCATGGTTGTGCCCTTTTGCCTGTTGTTTATTTTTCTGCTCTGGATAAATATTTCTATATAGGCTGCTTCTTTTGCAGGCATTAAGCTCGTATATGGACCAGGTTTGTTTTTGTTTAATCTAGTTTCCATAGACGTGGCTTATATGTGACCAACATGAAGGGTATCTATAGTGAAAACTCAGAAAGAGTAATCCACTGTAGTTCAATATAATTGGAAATTGAGAGTTTCCCTAAACTCGGAAGAGTAGTAAATAAAGATTTAGATATTGCACCAACTACTAACGTCTCATAGCATCTTGTACCAAAAATTCCGAGGGAGCATGAGCTAAAGTCTGATGTGTAGTAGAGTGAAAAATTCCAACAGAACACACGAGAAAGATTTACCTATAAGTTGGACATCAAAGGGACGAAGGCCCAGAACCCTCTTTGAAGCCTCTCTTACAACAGCAAATGCTTCCTGCAATAGGTTCACTTCTTTGGTTACATTCAAAAAGCCACTGCACGAGAACTGGTCTAGGATTGGTTGATTCATTTCAGGGAAAATGGCAAAAGGCAGCAAGTAAAATTTTAAAGAAGTAGAAATAGATCAAATTCCATTTATGCTCCCTGCCAATTCTTATTTTTACCAGTCTTTCAAATCATAATATATACACTCACAGGTAAGAGAGAATCCAAAGATTGGCCCTGTTGTGCCCGTTCTCTCAACACAAAAGTCTTCTCCCTCAGTTCCGAATCCGACAATGCCAACATATCCGCTTCCAATCCATTGATGACGCTAACAGTTGCAGCATATTGCTGCCTCGTGGACTCCCCGGTATCAGTACCCTTGAAAATTCCACCTAACAAACCTCCCAACGAAGCTACCGTACCCGTTCGCCTCGTTCTATTACCATCACTTCCCTTTTCCGATGTTCTTTTGGCTCTGGGAATGAACATGTGAAGGCATTCTCCGCCAAGAAAGGAGGAGGAAGCCGCTAGGGTTTTTTGGTAATAGCATTTCTGCGTATTGAAAGTTTTGGAAGTAGAAGGAATAGTGAGGTAGTGCTTCACCAAAGGAGACTCGCAGATTGACGCTACCATGCTTAGCACAAATTGAGAATGTTAAGTTTAATGTTAGATTTATCACAAGAATTTGGAGGAATTGAAGTAAAAAATTCTCTCGCTTCGTAAGCTCCAAATTCTATTTTCTTGCGCACGTTCATGCTCTGTTTGATTAGCAACAGCTAACACCTCACAGAAGCAGTCTTCTGCTTCTGCTTCTGATTGAGAGCAACCAATACGCGGGGATAAGGTAAGGCGGAGTTCTCCTGCGTGCAAGTCTATATCTGTAACATGCGCATGCTATGCGTATTTACATTTTACAGTGAGTGAACATACCACACCGGCTCAGGACCCGGCCGGATATTATGTCCCGCTTCATATGCCAGGAAAAAATCTAGGAAGCTGAAAGAAAAACTAGTATAAATAACATGAGTATCCAAATTCTCATTGGACTCTTTTCTATATAGTACTAGAGTCTTCTTTCATTTACTTAAGATTAAAAANTAAAAAAAAAAAAAAAGGTATAAATAACATGAATAATGGTACTGATAAGTCTGATATACTTCTATACTCACTCACAATTACATTTTCACTCCAAAACCCCAACTAAGCATAGCCAGAGTTAACTTTAAGAATTCATTCTTTTTCATCTCGATGAAATTACTCTTCTTTTATCAAACGATTATCTAAATATATTTTATTCTAGTGTGGCGTCTTCCCTAAAATAATGCAAATTTTTGAACATTCCACATCTACTGCGTATTTTACCGCATCAAATATTTTTCTTTTCAGTGCTAGAATTAGGTGCTGATAATTTTATGAATCTCTGTCAAAGAGACGCTCAGTTTAAAAACGTCACGCTCATTGATGCTTTCAGAATGAAAACGTCAATAGTTCAAACATTTTCATACTCTGCCATTCTGATTGCATTCCGTTGACCTTGATTTTAAGGCTGAAAACACCATAGCAACTGACGATTTCACCTGAAATTTTCTCCTATAGAGAACTTCTAAAAAAGTTTCAACACCTAATTTGGGGCATCGGCCTCTACACTTTAAAGTTTTGGTCTTAAAGCATGCCTACACTTCAGAAAAATAAAATTTTCAGGTTCACGTAACCAAGTAGTAGACCACAAAATAACTGGAAACCTCTTTTACAGAAAACTGAGTCCCAGTCCGCGGCCGACATCCCCCCACCAAAACTAATTACAGAAAAATAAATCTTCTAATTGAAAAAAATAAATAAATAAAGAGAGTTTAGATTTAAAGCTGATGTCAACCTTATGAAATATGGCTTAAATCAATTATAATAGTTGGCCACATATTGAATCTATAACTCGAGGCGAATTTTGGATGATTTCTTGTTCTATAACTTAATAATATCTAAAACATATCCTGAAATGTATTTTATTTTCAGGTAAATATATATATATATATATATATATATATATAAAATAAACTATTAGATCTAAATAAATTATTTTAAATGTTTTACAAGATCTAAATATCATAACTTAAAAAAGCTCAAACAATATGTTGTCTTTCCTTTTTTTAGAAGAATATGTTATATTACGTTATTATTAAACTATTTTAGATTCATCTAAAGAATTTTTCTTGAAGACATTTATTGCAAAAATTTAGTAACGTCATTTGTAAATTAAAACTTTCTCTTTGCAATATGATCCAATCTATATCTAAATTTACTAGGATCCTCTTAAATTATAACTAAACCCATTGGAACTTTATATATAACTAAAATTTTTTACACGTCTACACCATATATGTAAACACCAGCTTTCACATACAGAAGTAAATTTATCAAACCATTTGCCAGTGAAATTCTTCACAAAAGAGACCGGCAATAGTGAACAAGAATAATGCTACTTACCAGTAATTAAGCTCATGCTACCACTAAGTTATTCTCAACCATTTGTAGCAACTACTAAAACTGATCTACATAAAGCCAAGTCAGGGACCAATCATAATCGTCACTCGACGATAAATTACAATCTGTCCATCAGTAACCCTCCAGCCTCTTACCAACCAACCAAATAAATAAATAAAAACCTCTAATCCAAACCCCCAAAAAAAAGAAACAAATTACTAGGGGCATCAACATTCCAGCTACGAAACCTCCTAAATGGTGCCACTTTCAATAGATGTGCAGTTTAGTGGGAAAGAATAGAATCACCACAAATGACAATGTCCTCAATAATAATGGGACGCCAAGAGACCGAAAGTATAAAAAAGATGTAACGCTAATCTTTAAGCAAAATGTAGCGTATAACATTGATGTGAAACTCAGATGAAAAAGTGAAAGAAAAACCAAGGAAAAAGAAACTATCATTTTAGTGTGTCCCATAATTCAGGCAAAGGTACCAAAGTCGTCAAATATGTCCAGAAAATCCCACAAGAAAACAAGTAATCTAGTAACTTCTCCCCCAATATGTCCACTTCTTAGCAGGCTTGCCAGAGGCAAAGCACTTAGTACCTATATAAAAATTCGACATCAGATTTTAGTAAGCAAATGCTACTAAAATTACAAATAGATAATTCATTTGGGGGTCAGGTGAACAACAATCAAATCATACTACTTTTAACTGCCACGAAATATAAAGCCACCAAAGTAAAGCTAGCTCTGAGGGTTTCTGAAAAAATGTATTGAGATATAAAACATTACACATCACAAAAAAGACAATTTCCCTATTGCCACTCACAAATATTTCATTAGAACATAAAGCATACATATAAGGTTGAATATGAGAAGGTTAAATGTATTTATGTTATTATTTTTCCATTCCAAAAAAAGTAATAAAATAGTGTGCTTTTTATACATTAAAATTTTAACCAAAAAGATACTTTGAATTTTTCTAAATTCGTTAAAAGTTGACTTTTAAGACGGTGGTATGAATTTTTCTAGACACTAACACTATCAACAATAAACTCTTTAAAGAATACAGCAAAAGTCAAAGTGGACTACCAGTTTCACAATATCATACAAAAGTAAAGGATATAAAATTAAATTAGTAATTTCCTGTCATCAAAATGATCAAGACAATATTTCTCTTAGGTGGGTGTCTATATATCTTGACATGCAGGAATCACTTATTGGATTTCTGCTTCAAACTCAACTATAATTTGAACAAGCAAAATCTAAAAGGAAGTGATACCAATAAAACTAGCCAGAACAACATTAGAGTTTTCTTCAGAGTTCACAAACCACATCAATTGATCAACAAGTAATCAATTAAATACAATAAGCCAAGAAACTAGGAAAAGAATTTTGAAATGAAACATCTTGCTTAGTTAATTTTTCGATTATTTTGGGTAAGTGTAGGAATGGGCATTTAAGTTTAGGCCAGAGCTTTCTCTTTTTTCTGCAGTTAATATATAAGAAGGCAATGAAGGAATTTGAAGCAACATAAATTCAAAGACGAACACAAGTTACTGTCTACATTTTCATTATTTAGATTGAGCAATAATAACAAAATCTAGACAGGAAGAAGGATGATACCTTCTGGGAGTTCTGGCTGATCAAATGGTGTACAAAGGGTCTTAGCTGCTCCCATCTCACCCTTAGTCCTTGCTTTCACATCTACTTCCACTTCCTGAAGAATTACATATCAAAAACTGTTAACAAGGAAAATAAATCTGCACACACACATAGCATGGCCAGAAATAACAACACTCTTCCAACTTTGATCTGCATTATAGAACATCAATTACATAGAAAATCTATTCCAAGATAAAATGACTAAATCAAGACAGGTAAAGTAGAACTATATAGAAAAACCTGAACACAGAATTCATACCCATATCCAGATCAGATGCGAAATATTACTAAATTTATAAATATTTGGCAGTCAGCTAAAAAACCTTTGCGCCAAAAGCATCTACGTTATTGATTTTTTTTTTTGGGGATAAAATCTTAAATTGATCATCATGCTACGTTAGACCACATTCTCACATTCTCATATGGAAGCTTTGTGGAGAAAGGAAGTGATACTAAATCTCTTGTATTTGCTTCCCTCTTCACACTTACTACATCACCAACCCGACTAAGCAAAAAGTCCTCAGGGTTAAAGACTACCCAAAGATCAGTGACAGATATACTTCAGAACCTTCTGCACCAGATGGCTAATATGATGTCCCATGCAAAAGATCTATACTACATAACAGAATTCCTAGATATAAAAACAAACACATTTTTCAAGAAAGAGGATTTACATGCTAACTTGGATAAGAAGTTACACATAAGGGAAAATAAATTCTATATCTACCTAACTATAGAATGAAAAAAAAAAAATGATCGGATTTCAAGAAACACGGAAATGCCTTTAAAATGTAAATCCTAGGAAGCTTCATTGTCAAGATACCTGGAAGTAACAAATTTAGAATAATTTCACAAAACTCATACCTCCTCATCGCACCAAGGAGATAAGATCATTTTCCTTTGGTTCAATGCGTCCACGAATTCATCCCAAGTATGTATCACCTGAATGCAAGCATCTCGTTTTTGTTTTGCAACATCAAACAGGTTCTGTTGAATATTATGCAGCAACTCTTTGACTTTTTCAACCAAATCAGCCCTAGGTATGTCTATTTTTGCTGAATTATCACGCCGAACAGCACGCACCTGTGCAATATCTAAAGTGATTTATTTGGTGTTTATTGACAAGCCGACAACATGGAAGAAAGTCTTAGAAATATGACACATTCATGATAGTCGATATAACAATGGGAAAAAGGTGGTGACCTGCTTATTTGCCAAATCCTTTGGTCCAATTTCAATCCTTAGAGGAATGCCTTTCATTTCCCAGTGTGAATACTTCCAACCAGGAGAATAGTTATCTCTGAAGTCTGATTCAGCACGAATGCCCGCTTCACACAAGGTATTCACAGTTTCAGAACAGGCATCAAAAATACCTTGAGTATTAGCATCTTTGTAAGGCACAGGAATCACAATGACTTGGACCGATGCAACTTTAGGTGGCAACACCAATCCTTTGTCATCCCCATGAACCATCACCATTACACCAATCTGTTCAAAAGAATGGAATATAAACAGATTCTAATGTAGGTATACTCAAATGTAAATATTATATAATAGAAAACAAAGCTTACTGTTCGAGTACTATAAGCCCATGAGTTCTGCCAGGCCATTGATTTCTCTCCCTTCTCATTTTCAAAGTTTATCTCAAACATTTTAGCAAAATTTTGGCCAAGGCAATGAGAAGTTGCACCTTGAATACCACGACCAGTGTTTGGAATGAATGCCTAGCATATGGTTAATCAAAATTGTATTTAAACTTTACCATTCATAGAACAGATCAATCTTATGAATGAATGCCAGATACGTACCTCAACACTGGTAGTGTACAGTCCACCAGCAAACTTCTCCAGCTCACTTTTCTTACCCTTTGTGACAGGAATTGCCAAGTATTCTTCATATATACGCCTATACAATTCCAATATCTCAAGGACCTGAAACATGAAGAGTTTAGAATATTTGAATGACAAAACAGTTCAAAGGAAGGTGCATTTAGCAATGGAATATCCATGTGCTATTGTGGGCGAGTATTAACATTAGCAGAAAATAGAAATTAATTTTCTCAAAAAAAAATATGTCATCACGGCAGTTAATTGCATATACAGTGCTCAAAACTTGTTAGCATATTTGGTGAAAAACTGATAAGTATTCTGTTAAACTCAAATTGAGCCCTCATCCCAGCTACAGACAAGGAAGAGAAGGAAGAAGACTAGACTGAAAAAGTTCTTAGAAACTGGGAATTAATATGTCTTCAGTGTTTGCAGAGACAAAAACATGACAATGTTAAGTCACGTTATACAAATGAAACCAAAAGAGAAATTCCTAAAATAACTATTTCACAAACTTTTATGCCATTGATATGATATAACCATCATACCTCTGTGTCTGCCTCCTCTTTTGTTGCAAAGGCAGTATGACCTTCCTGCCAAAGAAACTCACGACTCCTGCAATAAAAATATGTATGAGCCCTCAACAGTAGACTATAAAAAATGTTCTCGTACACAATTAACCAATATAAATTTACCTTCCTGATAGCAACTATACTGAACAATTCTTACAAAGTTTAAGATTCAAAAACATATAACAACTTTTATTTCACAAAAGGAATCACTATAACCAATTCACTACTAAAGGAATTTCTACCAAAAGGGGGAAAAAGTCACGATTGGAAAGGCATTTCATTACACATATACATATGACAGCTTCACATTCCAAAGTTTGAAAGGTATCTTATGTAAGTTTGAAAGTGCAGCCAATACAGCATGGCATAACATGGGGAATAGGAATCAAGGTCAAATAGAAAACTATGCAATACCTGATGAATGGAGTGGGATTGCTGAACTCCCATCTAACAACATTGCACCACTGATTAAGTTTCAAAGGCAAGTCACGGTGTCCCCTTATCCACTTAGAGTAGTAGGGATACATGACAGTCTCACTAGTTGGGCGAATAGCAATAGGAATTTCTAACTCAGTTTCTCCAGACTTTGTCACCCAAGCAACCTGGCAAAAGCCCATCACAGAAATAATACTAATGTTTCCAAAATGCAAATAATCTACTAGAAAGCAATTTTAGCAATTATTACTCCACAAGTCACTAGAAGAAACTACTCATTTTAGTACATGAAACTATGATTAACTAAACGAGACATAAATGTTATTACCTAAGTTTGGCATTGTACATTACATCATCAAGCCTTTGGCCAAGGATAAGGAAATCATGTATCCAGGGTCAAACAAAGAATTTAAGCATGCACCATTTTTACAAGCAGACCAATCCAGTTGATAATAAAGGAGAGTCTTCCCAGCAAACACTATAAGGGTATCGCAGTCTTACCCAAACTCAGTAACAGTTTACTTTGTCCAACAAATCAATAAAATCTCACCTCTGGAGCGAAACCCTCAACATGATCCTTCTCTTTTTGCAGAACACCAGGAGACACGAACAAAGGGAAGTAGCAGTTCTTAACTTTCATTTTCTTTATTTCTGCATCAAAGAATGCCTGCACATTGTTTTGAAATTACGCAAGAATTACCTGAACTCAATTTTCAAAAGATACACCAATTATGGGACGATATCATTGAAATGAAATACATTTCATTGACACTACCATTTTTTGACGGAAGTTTCTGTACTAAAGAATTACCCATCAATACATTCTCCTATTTATCTAAAATAATTTTCAAATTACATGTTTACCTACTTTAAGATCTAAAAGTGGATTAGAAAAGAATTCAGAAACTTACTTGCATGATCTCCCATATTGACATAGCCCATGGCCTCAGAATATAGCAGCCAGAAATATCATAGTACTCAATCATTTCCCCATTGACAACTACCTGCGACATTAAAAGAAAATTAGACCATTAAAGCCTGAAAACTTTCTTTATCACAGTCATTTGCCAAGTTAAACTAGATAAAGAACAGATATGTAGTTTCACACTCAAATTCATCTCCAGCAACAATCATCAATCTCATTCCACCTCAAATGTAAAAACTATTAGAGGTTGCCACGATGCATCACAGGGAAAAACCAGATCAGACTGGGATGAGAAATTGTGCTTAAATAGGTCAAAACCCGCAATAGAAACTATTCAAAACAAATACCTCGGAATACCATTCCCCAAAGTTGTCTGCCTTCCGATGTGAAAGTCCTAAACCTGTTTCTTTCTTCACCTCCTTCTTCTTGCCACCTGTGAAGCCCATAATTCTCAATCAGACACTAAAATGTGAGAGAGACAGTAAGCTGCAAAGGCAAAAGGGAACAAGACTAACCACCGGAAGCAGGCTTTTTTGCTTCACCCCCGGCCATACTCAATGTCCACCTGACACAAGAGCCATTCCTAGATAAATATCACAGTTACACTGTTCAAATTAAGAAATGCAAGAACGATCTCTAGCCTAGTTACCTCTTACAAAGATGCCGGAGGGGGAGCAGACGGTGTTCTAGAAAACGGCCAATCTGTAATCGCCTCTAGTGTTATAGGGACTAGGGTTTTCGCACGGCAGCGGCTACGTTTACACAAACAACCCGCCCTGTTTTTTTCTTCCGACACTGACGCTCTGTTCGTGTAGCCTAGTTATAACGCCATGTCCGTTTATGGATTTTTAATTTTTATTTTCTTGTGCCCGTACTCTATACGCTATTTTATCTTTTGGCGGGTGGCGGTGCGCCATACGTACGCTTATTTTTTATTTTTTTACTCTTTCTTTTGCTAACGCATCATAGGCCATAATTTTTGGGTAGTTGGATTGGTTTAATTCGGTTTAGTTTTGTTTGTATGAATTAAATTGATCGAGTCGGTTACAAAAATAAAACAAAACATTTTAAATTTTTAAGTACAGTATAAAATATAATAATATAAATAGAAAATGATATATATGTAATAAATATAATTTTTAAAATTATAAAATATATAGTATTAAGTTTGATTCGATTCATATCAGTTCAATGTTTTATTGAAACTAAAAACCAAACCAAACCGATCGTTTTTATAAAATTTTGAACCGATTGAAACTAAACCTCATCATTTTTTGGTCGGTTTCAGCTAGTTCCGCCGGTTCAATTTGGTTTAAATTGGTTCCTTACACCCCCTAGGCCATATGGCCTATTTATTTTGGTTCGGCTGTATAAATACGCTATTCTTTTCCTTTTAGCCGTGCGCCATAATACGCCATCTTTGTTCTTTTTTAGGCTAATGGGCGTTGGAATTTTAGAGAAAATAAAGAAACCAATAAGAGCTGCTAGAAAATTAAGAGAATTTTATTTCTTTAATATTGTACGACAGTATTTTAACAAACATCATGCACACGTCAAAATGAACAAAAAAAAAAAACTCACATTTTTTAGCTAAATCTCACTAGTATTTTTAAGTTGAATATATCAAAAACAGAAAATTTTAAATAAAATAATATTAGAATAAATTTTCATGTAATTCATGTATTGAGTAATAGTAATAATTATTTTTTTGCTAATAATAATGTTAATAATTATAGTAATAATAGTATAAATGGTATTTTTTAGGTAAATTTTTAACAAAAAGACTACTATTTATAAAAATATTAAGTTATCCCTCAAAAAAAAAAATTCTTTTGCTACTGAAGTTATTTATTAAATTATAAATATGATTAGTTGACCAAGCCCAAAAAGTCAAAGCAAACAGGCCCACTGTAAAATGACTAGATTGCCCTTGCTGCTCCGCATCCTCAATCAATATAAATAGAGGGTTTCACATGAAGCAAAGGATTTGATTTAGCTCTAATTCGCTCTCTTTTGTCTCATATTTCAGGAAGGCAATGTTAGAGGAAGGCACTGTCAGCTTTTGTCTAGGATTTCTGGGTTATTGGAGGAAAGTTGGTGCGTTAAGGTGACCCACATAAACAGAAATGGTAATTGTAGTGCTGACTGGTTAGCTAAGTTTAGTCTGAGGCAATCTCTAGGAGCCATGCATCTTGCGTCTCTCCCTCGGGAGCTGTTTTGTCTGCTTGTTGTTGATGAGTTGGGATACTTTTTGCCCCTTGGTCGTGCCTTGTAGTCTTTTCTTTCCTTTTGGGCTTATGCCCCGTTATATTACCAAAAAAAAAATATATATGCTTTATTCAAGAGTGCAACATCTCTTCTAGTTCGTGGCCTCATCGGCATTGCCAATTGATCGATAATCGTTTTTTGTTTTTAACGAGAAATTGTTAAGAACATGTTTAATAAGTTGTTTGTATGTCCAAAGCTAAATTATGGTACACGACCTAGGACAGATTATCCATTAACAAATTCAAAATGGGTTCTAAAGTAGTTAATGGCATCAAGAAATTTTCAGCCATTGTAACAAAATTTTGGCAAATTGACCCAAATAATACCATTAGATAAATTATTTACCCAAATAGTACACATTTAAAACTATTTGCTTAAAATAGGTACTTTTGATTGTTTTTATTAATATCTAAATCAGAGTGGATCATGTTTTTGCTGATGTAAAACGTGTATGAACTAATCACGCTTTAGGGAGATTTTCTTCAACGCATGATGACTGTTTACTAAAAATTTCTGCCAACTCAATCACGTTTTTTCCCCCATTCAAGTCATGGTTTTATCATTTTAAGTCATGTTTTTGGGTCAAATTGATATCACGTTTTTAAGCTCAAATGGATCACATTTTTCACCCCTCCCCCTCTAAACCGTTATCCCACCTCCCCCCAGCCTCTAAACCGTGATCTCCCCCCCCCCCCCCCCC